>JAUUDW010373547.1:0-13044 GCA_032361385.1 Panulirus guttatus
CACACCTTCACGCGAGGCACCCCTCGACTGCCGCAGTCATGGCTCAATAATGGCGAAGTGAGTGAAGTATAAAACTCGAGTCGTTTCCCATCGCGTTTGTCTAAGCAGAGTTGCGGCTCTTTGTATTACCTGCACGACGACTGATCTCACGCTACGCTCACCTCACCTCACCTCACCGTCCTCCCCATTGGCTGGATGTGTGTGTGTACGGTCGATGGAAGTCCAATGGAAAGTTTGATCGACAGCAACGACTATTGTCCAGGTGCGGTAGACACTGTCCATCGAACGAGGCGGTGGGGTAGGTCGTGGTGCAGTTGGCCTCGACGCCTGACCTCGAGCTCCTACTGCCCTGGTTCGATCCGTAATGTATTGTTGAACTTCTTCTCTGGGAACCCGAGCTGTAGCAGCCCGCACCGGGATTCCGGATTAGATTCACAATCCCTGGAGATTAGTGGAACGAAGTAATTAGGACTTGCTATCTTGAATCCAATATTCTTTGTGTGTGTGTAATTACGTACCTGTAATTCCTTGTTTGTAAGGTGGGTAAGAGGGAGTCTTACACTCGTGGGGGCTCATCTCCTAAACATTTTCTGCTGGTATACAACTTTTTACAATTTTATGCGACAACATACTCAACCTTCTCTCTCAGCTGGTTCCAGTACTGTAGAAATACTCTTCTATACATTTTTTTCTAACAGGTTTCTTGCCCACTTTCATGTCATGGCCTCTGGTTGTTCTATCTGCATATTTCGGAGAACTATTATCTTTTGGTGTTATCAAACTGTTATAAAGACGCAAAGGTTTTGATCAAGTCTCCCATTACTCTTCTTTCTTCCATAATGGACAAATTAACGGCCTCTAAGCTCTTGCTGTAACTCAGCTCTCTTACTTATGGTACTATATTTGAAGCCCCCTCTTTTGACTTTCTCTATCAGATCTCTGTGCTTCTTTAAGAGCAGAAACCAAATGTGAGACGCATTTTCTAATTTCGGCCTGATATACGATACGAACAGCCTGCTAAATATTTCTTTGTTTATATACTTGATTGCAAATCTGATACTTGCCAGCGATCTAGTTTCCCTAATCAACTGCTCTCCTAAAGTGGGGCTCTGGCAGCAGGTTAGGCGTGATATCCTGCTATTCCCTGCAAGTTAGTATACGTAAAGAGGACTTTTTTCATTACGTCCCATCCTCATTATTCTTCATTTACTCGGGTTGAGCATTATCAACCATTTATCAGACTTAATAAGGAGTCTGTCTATGTTTTACTTTCGTCATGACTTTGGCATCATCCGCATACATAATCGGGTAAGAGTCCAGCCCTTCTGGCAAACCATATACATAGATCAGGAGAAGCAATGGCCCCAGTACTTAACCCCGCGGCACGCCATTGGTGACCCCAGCCTAATTAGAGAAAGCTCCTCTGACGTTTTTTGCTTTGGGTTCCATTCACCACATAAGTCTTCTGTAACATCGAAGTAGTCTTCCACTTATTCCAACCTGAAGATCAAGCTTCTCTAAGAGCCTCTTATGTGGTGCAGAGTCAAATGCTTTCTCGCAGTCCAGAAGCACATAATCTACCCAAGAAAAACGTATTGCCTAAGAGAGAGAGAGAGAGAGAGAGAGAGAGAGAGAGAGAGAGAGAGAGAGAGAGAGAAAGAGAGCTCATGGAAGTCTAAGAAGTTCGTTACACGTGACCTCATTTTCCTGAATCTATGGAGCGTCTCACTTAGGCAGTTTCTCCTATGTCGGCAGTAATTCATTTGCTTTCTGATTGTCTTTTCCGGTAGGAACACAAACGTCAGAGAGATTGATCTGTAGATCAGCCCAACTTCTAGGCCTCCTTTTTCAAAAACAGGTATGTCCTTTGTCCTCTACCACTTCCTTGGCGCTTTACCTTCCTCCAGCGACATTCTGAATATTTCAAGTGGCTCGTCAAGTATATCTGCTCACATCTTTAGCACATATGGAGAGATATCATCAGGACCATGAGCCATGTATGGGTCAAAGGTCCTTAAGCATTGTATGTCTTTTCTAGTTAAATCTACGTTTTCTAAGACGTCCTTCCCATACCACATCACTGGTGTTGAGGCTAACGCGTCTTGCATTGCGAATACACTTTTGAACTGGTCATTTGGTTCGTCGCAAATCTCTTGATCATCCTTTAGATCTCTTCCCTCTGAATTCATTCGCCCCATTAACTCTTCTTTAACTGGCAATATTCCTTTCATGAATTTATGGAAAAGTTTCGAATTATCTCCTTCCTTGTTCACTATATCCCTGTTAGAGTTTCTCTCTTCCTCCTTTTTATCCTGTTGTACTTATTGTATGCCTTTTAGATACTGGATGGCCGAAGTGCTACTTATATCCTTCCCACAGTACACTCCTAAGCTCTTTAGCTATTTGAAATCTTAAACTGAACAAATTTCTTTCTTGTTTAATCTTTGCATTTGAAGCTAATAGTAAACATCTTTGCTAGTCTTACATCCTCGATTTCTCAAGGCCTTCCACGACAATAACCTGGATCGTGTCTGTTGAACTTCATTTTCCAGTTTACGTCGCATGGAAACTGTTAAGTTCTGTGTAGCTTCCACGTTCATAACCCCTCCTTGTGTCTAGCATCACGTATCTTCATCTGAATCCTTCATCTACCACGAAATTTCACTCAGTTATTATACGATCACTTTGTTTTCCATTTTGTGTATTTTACATAAGAATCTCAATGTTCATGTTATTTTTAGTCAAGATTTGACCTAGTAATGATAGCGTAATAGCCTGTATGGTCATGACAGACTGGTACAGGACATTTTTCTGTATATATTTCAAGGCCTTGTGTCTCCAATACTCTCTGCCTCCACGAGGATCCAGATTCCCCCTCAAGTCTCTCTTTTTATAAATGATGTCCCTCAGCTGTCAGTACTTTACCATCTCTGAGAAGTGGATGCTCTAAAGCTTCATGTGCCATCGTGAGTGTTCCCTCATCTTTCTTTGTATATGTACTCTAGTTCATGAGAATTCTTTGGAGGATTATGAATTATCAACACCATTATCATTGAACTGAGCAACACTCCTCAACACTCGACTTGAAATATCTTCTCTCTCTACCCCCTCTTTGCTATTTTTCTCCTCACAGTCTCCTCCCTCTCTTTACCTGTACAAAAGGGTCTGGGAAAACTGCAGTTTATCTAGATGTTGGCAAGAAGAGGGAGGCAGTCCCGTGAGCTGCTGTTGCTATTGTTATTATTGTTGCTGCTGTTGTTATGTGTGTGAATGCCCATTTGTACTGCACGGGGGAGGGAGGTCTTCACTCGTGGGACCCCATCTCTTGAACATTCTCTACTGTCATACAACTTCTGGAAATTTATATCTGTTTTAACCATGTACTCGGTCATTCTGTTCTATCAATCTATCACTTTCATACTGTAAAAGTACTTCTTTACATCTTTTTCAACAAATTACTAGCTTATTTTTTTTTCCTTACACCTACATCTTTTGAAGAACTGTTTCACTGTCCACGTTATCGATATGTTTTAAAAACTTAAAGGTTGTGATCAGGTCACCCCTCACTCTTCCAAGGACGGCAGATTTTAATCCTATGGCCTTTCCCTGTCACTCACTTCTCATATTTCTGGTGCCGTCTTTGTTGTCCTCCTCTGGACCTTCTCTATTAACTCTGTGCTTCTTTTGGGTGCGGTGACCAAACTTAAGAAGCATATTCTAGTTATGGCCTTCTGTAGGATATGAACACCTTACTAAATAGATATTTTTTTTTTGTCCATAAACTTGAGACCCATTCTGATATTTGCCAGATGACAGTTTGTCTCTAATATTCTCCTAACGTGGGACTCTGGCAACAGGTTAGGGACGATGTTCAACCCCAAGTCCACCTCACACACAGAATTCAGATGATAATCAGATTTTACGGCACATTTTCTCGGGTTGAATTTCATCATCCATGTACCAGACCAACTTTGAAGTCTGTCTCGGTCCCCTTGTAATTAGATGCGGTCCTCCTTGCCTTCACCTTCCCTCATGACCTCTGCATCATCCGCAAACATATCTAGGTAATAATCCAATCCATGTGACAAGTCGTTCACATAGAACAAAATACAAAAATGACTCCAGAACAAAACCCTGTGGCACGCCACTGGTGTCCTTGATCCATTCCTAGCGAGAGCTCGTCCAACATGTGACATTTGTTCCCTTCTACTATCCATCTAAACAGCTTCTCCATCATTCCATCTTAAAGATCTAGCTTCTTTACTATCCTCAAGTGTGGTACATTGGCAAATGCTTTCTGGCTATCCAGATAGTCAATCCGACTCTTGTGTATATCGGAGCTCACTCTCTCATAGAAGTGCAAGGGACTCGTTCGTTACACACGACCTCCTTTCCCCATATACCTGTTATCTCTTACTCTAGGTAGTTTCTACTTCTCAACAAGGCAACCATCTGCTCTATGGTTATCTTTTTCAGTGCTTTACAGATCACTTTCATCAGGGAAACCAGTCTGCAGTTCAGTCCATTTTCCTGGTCTTCTCTTTTTTACGATGGATATGACATTTGCCCTCTTCCAGTCCATAGGAGAGTCATCTTTCTCAAGAGGCTTCTTGAACAGCATTTGAAGTAGAGTGTTGAGTGTCAAGTGGATCTAAATACATCTTCAGAACATATGGAGTAATTTCAACGGTAGGTTGAACCACTTTAGGATTCTGTTGTTTTCAGTTATTTCAATGTTTTCAAAAACCTCCTTCCCATTCCATCTAACTGATGAGGGTCTATAGTTTCTTCTGGTGAGTAAACATTTTGAGCTTGTAATTCATCTCATATTTTAACATCATCATCCATACCTCTTCGCTTCGGTATTCTTTAGCTGAATTTTGCTAAATTTTTGAGAGAATATGTCTCATTTGCATTATCAGTAAAAACTGGCGAAATTCCAAATCTAAAAAAGACAGATCTCAAGTATGCTAGACATATGCTACACAACATAGAATTTGAGACATTTCTGCCTGAAAACGAAGATACTATTATTAATATGATTAGGATCTCTTTCTCTTTGCATAGCGTTGGACAAGGTTGGGATCACGACACACAATTCTGGAAAGGCACTACCATGGATCCCCCATACCAAGTTTGGTTTAACCTGGCCTAGTAGTCTTAGAGAAGACTGAAAACCGAAAAAAAAAATTAATGAACGGACTATTTCTCAGATAGATGTAATTTTGGATGATTGTTAAGCTCACCAAATGCAGTTTTAAGAAGGAAGTTCATAGAGCACCACTCCTGTCAACTTTGGTTCTGATTGGCTCTGTAGACGGACGTGTGAAAAGTTAAACGACAGACGATGACAGTGTGGTGGTCTGTGTCGCTTGACCGTCATTCTTTCACGGGCCACTTGGGGCCGAGGTCGCATAAGGTTCAAATCCTGGGTCACGGCAGCTGGTCTGTAGTTAACCCAGCTGTTCATCCACCTCTAAGGTTAGTCGTTAAAATGGGCAACTGGCTTAGGCTAGGGTATATATGTATACACAAAATTAGTAACATAAAAGAGAAAGAAACAGTGATGGCAAAAGTTTGTATGACCTCTGATCAGGAGAACTGAAACCTATTGTAATTTTGAGGTTTTCAAACAGTTTTTTCAGCTGTAAAAAAACACATTCAACAACGCATTAAGAAAGTAGAAAAAAAAAGATTGTTCATTTTACTTCTCACGATAAAAGGCACTGTCTGCAGCTTTAGTGGCAATATGTTGGTGGAACATATTCATATATTGCGTACTCTTACAAAAATGGGAAAGCAAGAGATGAGGACTTAAGCTTAAGTTTTTAGTACTGGAGTCGAGCGAGAGGACGAGGTGAGGAGTAGGATATGAAGCGATAGCTCTGTCTTGAGAGAGAGAGTAGAGAGAGAGAGAGAGAGAGAGAGAGAGAGAGAGAGAGAGAGAGAGAGAGAAGGTAGAGATATCATTTTTCTTTATTAGAAAACGATGAATAAGGTATGAGGAGAGTGAGATGTGACGTGAAGTCACTGACCAACAAATAGGTGAGTGGATGAAGGCTTACCGGAAGACCAGAGGTTAAATGTATCATAAATAATTTACGACTGTGAATGTCAGAGTGAGAGCAGCATCGAGCGTCATTTTATGAATGCCGAGAACAATGTAAATCTGACGAAGTTCATCACGAACACCTATACACAATATTCACAGGAGCACGAACACCAAAACATATACAATATTCACATGGATCACGAACACCAAAGTATAACATTCACAGGGAAACGATGATAGTTTAAAAAGTGTTATGTACAGTACAAGTCTGGATGGGAGAATAATGCTCAGGAGTTTAGTTCTCCGTCTGTCCTTGAGCCGCCTCATCAAGCAAAGCTCGCCTGTACTCGAGAACTACGGTAGGGCTGTGTACTGACAGTGGCTGTTACAAGAAGGTAAATCTCTCACCACGTAAACAGAAATATAATGAAATTGAAAATCAATTCAACCGACTGAAAACATAACATTCCCATGTATGTCAAATACTTTATTTCATTTTTCTCTCTTTCTCTTTTACTCCCTTTACATAAACAGAATACCAATCCACAGAATAAATCACGCAAGCTGCAAAGATCTATTCCACGAAAGTGATCATAATCGATACTCGGTAATGGACCTTTTTATGGGATATTTACTCGGTCACCCAAACAGAAAAACTACTGATTGTGCTTTTGATATCATCGCTCTTTGACAACTTGGGGATATGGAGAGCATCATCGTAATCGCAGTGTGTTGGAAACATGTGAAACATATACGTGTGTATATAGCAGTAAACGAGGGAAGTTGGGATTTATCTGATGTTACGTTTACTGATGTCTGCATCGTGATGGTACAAAATGTTTTACCGCGCTGAGAGTGTGTGGGCGTCGAATACTTGTTGTTAGCTGAAGCTCTGGTTCTCATCCTACTGAGACAGTTTCTTAAAGGACTCATGAACAAGGTGGAAGTTGCGAACATATGTAGTGATACCACGACCCCCACGTAACAACGGAAGGCATAACGGACATTACCAATAGCCACAACATATATGAGAGATCGCACGCCTTTGGTAATGCACTTGGTAACGAAACCATGCTGTTTATCTCGTTTCATTCAGATGACCACTGATGCTTTACTTCGTTTCACTGGGAGCTTTTGATTTCATTCAATGAGATTTCATGAAATTTTCAATATTCTTTGATTCACGTTTCATGTTGGCTTCGGAAGTCAAGTTCCAAAGGCTAGAGTCACGGCAGCTTTTACCCTATTTTTACCACACACACACACACACACACACACACACACATACCCCAAGAGGACAAGCCGCTAATGGGCACCGGTTTCTCTGGGAAGGGAAACCGTAAGAAGCTAAGCAAGATATGACACTGGCCTCATTTGACTAGGACACATGGATCTGTGCCCACTGCAGGCTTCCGTGCAACCAAAATAATGGAGATCACCACAAAACATTCACACTGCAGCAGGTCATAACTCAAAACATTACCTTGATTTTTTTCGTTCACTAACTGCTAAGCGAATCAGTAACGTGTGGTACATATAGCAGGGAAAACTTTTATCTACATATGAAGCACTGAGGTGTTTTCTGTCCTTCCAGTGACCCAGAAACACGTCCTTTATAGTGTTCTTTAGAGTGAGTTAGGACAAATCAGGCATATGGACCCCTTTTCAACACTGATCAATTAATTTGGAAAATTTGATGAAATGTAGCTTTCATATTCAAACCAACAACAGAAAACTAACTGTAAGCTGTTAAAGCGTAATTCATGTCGTAGACAAAAGACGCACTGGACAATGATCTATGATACGCTTATGCAAGTGACCGACCTTGACAAAAAGGATCCAACGCTGCTGATGAAAAAGAGAATGAAAACATTTTCCATGTCTTTTCCTGGTACGAATAAAATCCTCTATTCATGCCACGGAGTTTTAATTTTGCGTTGATTTATATAGGTTAGGAAGAGGCTTTCATATCTT
This sequence comes from Panulirus guttatus, assembly GCA_032361385.1. Lineage (NCBI taxonomy): Eukaryota > Metazoa > Arthropoda > Malacostraca > Decapoda > Palinuridae > Panulirus > Panulirus guttatus. Next base: position 8,027 of record JAUUDW010373547.1, read on the forward strand.
TGATGTATTCAATTCGATTGTGTTTATCTGTCAGCGGAGTTTTTATAAAATCGTGTGGTATATGATAGATAAGTTTAAGCTGATTCTTTATTTACGGAGTATTATTAAGCTGGACCAAGCTGACACGTTGGGAGCTGTGAGAATTAAGCTCAAGTAATCTAAACTACTTTGCATGAGTTTAGATGTACAGAAAAGGTGACCATACTTGTGTGGAACGCAATACTCACTGTCTACACCAGAAGCATTTTTTGTGTATCAGCACAAAACATTAATGCATGCGCTAAGTTGCCTGAGACATAAGTGTTCACACCGGTAAAGCGGAGAGTGCTACGCTCGCCCAAGACGTTAAATGAATGCAGCAAAAGTCGCTTCCCAAGTAGCGATAACGCATGAAATAAATTTTCACTCGAGACATACGACGTTTTTGGGAGTTATCAAGAAATTCCAGCGTTGATTTAGCAGTCGGCTCGTTCCTCAGGTACAGTTTTGAGAAAGAATTATAAGAATTTTCACTCGCTCGTCTTTTTTTTTTTCCGGGGCATTCCCCTCGTCAGACTGGATCTTGCATGCTTGCCTTTTCCACAAGGCGAATATATGTGATTTGTTCAGCTGAAATAAACGGACAGAATAGTGGTTACGGACTGTTTATGAATCGCTTTTATTTCTTAAATGATTGCAGTAGACAAAACTAGAGAGTGAAATAGGGAGGATGGATGTGTGAGGTACATATGATAATGGATGAAACAGTAGAGGCGATGGCTTTATTAGTTCTGAGCAATTTTGAAATTATTTGTATAACTCATAATCATTGTATCATTCTTACTGGTACAGGTAGCGCTTATCACTCTCTATACTTACGCGAAAAAAGTAATAATGATAAGCAAGGTATGATTACTTGTGTGGTGCTTGTAAGAAGAAGATGGCAGGACTAGCCCGGTAGCTCCACTTTGATGCGACAGGAAGTAAGACCAGCAATCCTGACATGGGGAGTGTAGGATGGTTCCGAGCACCGCTTTAACGCTCCTCAGTCAAGCTGGTAGTACTACCCTGGGCGGCTGTTGTCAACAACCTACTACCTAATGGGTTGCTCCAAGGGTAGGAGGTGGGATAATCCTTGAGTTAACTGGGTACGACATTTCACTAGTGATGCAGACGGCAAAATCATAATAACTGTTGTTGGCGGTCGTTCTTATGGTGGTGATGGTGATAACTGTGTTGGAGAGAATCGGCAATGCTAGTGGTGACGTCGATGGTTGTATTGGTGGGGAGAAGTGGCTCAGTTAGTGGTTGTTATCATGACGATGGTGTAATGGTCTTATTGGCAGATAATGGACGATAAGACGAATGGACATGGTTGAGCAAATGTTTACTCGCCAATTCCAGGATTACTGTAATTTGTGTGATTATTCAATTACTAATACGAGGATCGCTGTAATTTGTGTGATTACTCGGATGGACGGAGGCAGTGGCTGAGTGGCTAGGGAACGCTCCATCAACGTTGAGGACTCGGGTTCAAGGCTCTTTAGCCTGGGAGATAGATGCCTGCACGGCAAGGAGATTCACCACGCACACACTCCACCACACTCGATCGACCTCGATGTGAGTGAGTACTTCTTTGTCGGGTTAACCACACTGCTATATCGTTCTCAGAGGTACTGAAGGTTCAAGGATGAGATGATGAGCGTTAGGACTACGCAGCGCAACAAGGTCAGCCTCTGTCCGACGCAGCGTAACACCGGAACGGTCCACGTCTTCGCCCGCGCCTCTGGCGCTGCGGTCGGGAAGGGTGACGGCAGAGACGGCGTGAGTTAGCGGTGATAGTGGTGGGCGAGTGGTCGTGGGAGAGGAGGAAGGGAGAGCTAATAAGCAGTGAGTGAATGGGATGGAGTGTTGTGGCGATGGAAGAGAGCCTCTGGTGTTTTGCGAGAGAGAGAGAGAGAGAGAGGATAAGGGTTGGGGGGAGGGGGGCGAGATTAATGCTGATATTTGTTATGATCGAACGAGAAGGACACGACAATGGCCCAGCTCCTGCTGGTGGTGGAGACCGCGACAGGGCGGTAGAGGGAAGACGTTAAGTCGATGGATATCAAAAGATCAAAAATAAGATGACATATAGGCTACATGCAGACTAGTAACCTGATGAAAATATGATCCCCGTTGGGTATAAGATGTGACTACCTTGTGGTGTCTCAAAGATCTAAAGATGTGCTCAATTACCTGGCTATAAACCATAGAAATTAATGGTTCTCCACTGTCATCTTGAGCTGAGGCAATGATAATATGAGGATATAGTCTTGGTGAGAAGAATCAGATACCCAAGAAAGTGAAAGCCACTTAAATCATTCATATAACCAGTAGAGTTCGTCTGATGTCCTTCATATCTCGCCTTTTTTAAAGCCTAGGGTTTCTCATAGGTCAAAAGACTGGTACGTGAGCAAGTAGCTGGCTTTTATTGCTATGAGAGCGGGATGGGTCCAGTACACGATGAGTATGCTAATATAGTACTTGTCACACTTTATCCTGCATTAACCTGGGATCACAAATGACATGTATGGAATAAGTATGAGTGGCTGAAAGCAACTATAGAATTAATTCTCGAATCGCTCCTGAATATATTTCACTATATAGAGAACGGCAGTTTCACGCCTGTGAGAGAATGTTCTTAAAATCTATAACTTTGAATTAGTTTCCCTATTTTTCTCTATACTCTTTTGTTCATTTTTTGCATAGATACTGTGATTCTTGATTGTGATTCTTTTTTCTTCCATTGCAGACTATTCTCCTCACGTTATCTTCCCAGAACTATTCGTCTTTCCTATATCCATCAGAGATAAAGCCATCATGTTGAGACATACAGCTTCTAGTGATTTGCTATACCGTTATCATTTCCTTCCGTCTCATGCCCAATGTGCAAGACCCCTACTCTTACTACTTCTTTCATTTCAAAATATCAGGCAAAGATGGTGATGAATCAAGAGTTGGGATAGCAGAAGGGAAAGTTGAAAAAATGGACTTGGACGATATCATGATTCCATGAACAACCGCTGTTTAAAAAAAAAATGGTCCAAAAACCCATTCAAAATCTCTTGTCGCATTCATTTCCTATTCTTATCTAACAACCATTTTCTGTCTGAAATAGAGTCATAATATCCAGTAACAGTTTCTACAACTCTGTAGCAAATTCATGATTCATAGCAGCAATCAACATCGTGTCAGGACAACTTTTATGACCCAAAAGATTTCCTTTTGTTTGAAGCAGGCTTATAGTGCCAGTTGATTGCCTCGATTATAGCAGTTCTGTACTTGACATTGACCATCCCGATTTATCTGATGCATTATCACAATTGACAGTGACCTCTCCTTACCCGAAGCATTGTCGTTATCAATAATAACGTCTCCTTACCCTAAGTATTTCCATAATTAACAAGACCTCTGCTTACCTTAGGCACTGTGACAATTAACAATGACCTCTTCTTACCTGAGGCGTGTCACAGCATGAACGACATTTGATCGTTTGAAGCAGGCTCTTCTCTCTGAGACCCAATTGTCTAATGGTGTTCTCACTAACCCCTTTTTTATCGAACAATAATCTCCATACACGATTCCAGTTCAAAGGTGGTGTCTATATTTATTCTAACATCAACACACCTGTTGCACGCTTCGAGGACCTTGAGTCACCAAACTTGGATGATATCTTGCTCAAAGTCTGTCTCCCAACTACCACACTATCTTTTTTTCTCCTGATGCTCTCCAAATTCTACAATCTTTATATCTTTTTTCAACTATTTAAACCATGAGGCTGTGGCACCTTCTCATCAGCAAGTCGTTTCCTCTACTTAAGGCGTTTCAATGCTCACCATAGGGAAAGTTTGAATTCCTCCCATACGGATGGTGGGAGGATTGAGGTCCTCTTACTCTCCATTTTCAGTGATCTAGAGCAAATTATCTCCCACCACATTCATATTCCTGCTCGCTGTGACCACTCTCTTAATATTCTAGATCTGTTTTTCACCTTCAATCCTTCGCGCTGTAACTACACAATCTCGCTAGCAACTGGTTCATCTGATCACACTTTCATAAATGCATGTTCTAACGGCATCTCCCCCTCCAGCAGCTACTTCTAAATGTATATATTGGCATCTCCACGAAGCCGACTGGAATAACTTACGAAATTTCTTTTCTGACTTTCCTTGGGTAAATTACTATATCTTATGTGGAGATGCTTCCGTCTCTTCCAAACGCAGGGTTTAACCAATCCTGCTCTGAGACCATTCAAGCAAGAGATCAGGCATATCGGGTTTGGAAAATCTATCCTTCCTCCGAGTCCCATTCAGCATTTATCATTGTCCGTAATCAGTGTAACTAAAATATCAGTGAGGCAAAGCGTTTTTTTCTTTTTTCAAAGGAAATGCGATAACCTCTCTCCTCATCAGTACATACGCCTTTCTGGTCTTTAAACTTTTCTTTCTTCTTGGAAACATGCATTGATACATCCCACCCCTAAAAAAGGTGACCGTTCTGACCCTTCTAACTACCGTCCTGTTGCTTTGACAGCAAACATTTCCAAAGTCTTTGAATCCTTCCTCAAAGCCCATACCCTCAGATATCTTGAATCCCACAGTCGTCTCTCTGATCACCAGTATGGCTTCCGTAAGACGAGATCCACTGGTGATAATTTTTCCTATCTTACTGATGTCTGGTCACCATCCCTGAAAGTTTTGAGGAATCCTATGTAGCTGCCCTTGACATATTCAAAGCTTTTGACAGGGTGTGGCATCGAGGGCTCACCTCTGAGCTACCCTCTTTTGGCATCCCTCCCTCACTATGCTCCCTCATATCTAGCTTCCCCTCTGGCCGATCTATCTCTGTGGTTGTTGATGGATCAACTTTCCCCCTTTTTTCCATCAACAGCGGTGTCCCTCAAGGTTTTGTCTTGTCCCCTATATTCTTTTTTTTTCCTTTTTATCAACGATTTCCTTTCTTCCATAAATACCAAATGCGATCATACGCTGACAACT
>JAUUDW010373658.1:0-13044 GCA_032361385.1 Panulirus guttatus
CTGTGAAGAATGAGGCATTAGGTGGAGGTACTCCTAACAAACTGTCACGACGAATGAGGAAATAAATGGCATTCTACACACTGTATGAAGATTGAGGAACTAGGTGAAGTTCAAAAGACACTGTTTTGAAAAATACGCATCTAGATAGAAATATTCCACACACTCAGCTTTGTGAAAAATAGGAAATTAAGTGGAATTGTGCTACACACACACACTGTATTGAAGGGTGAAAAATTAGGTAGATGTGTTCCATATACATGTACTGTTGTAAAGTATGAGGAACAAGATGGAAGTGTGCCACACAACGTTGCAAAGAATGAGGATGTAGTTGGTAGCGTTTCACGCACATTGATGTGAAGAATGAGGATGTATGTGCAAGCGTTTCATGCATATTGATGTGAAGAATGAAGAACTAGATAGATATGTTCAACACACATTTTGTTTTGACGAATGAAAAACTGCCTAAAGTGTTACACACAAACTGTTATGAAAAAAAGTAGTATGTAGAGGCGTTCCACTCACACTTTCGAAGAATGAGGAACTAGTCGGGAACTAGTTACAGGTTTTCCACAAACACAGTGGGAAAGAATAATGAACAAGGTGGAAGATTCCCAAATACAATGTCGTGAAAAAGGAGAATGTAGGTGGTGTTTCTCCACGCACACTGTTGTAAAGAATAAAAAAAAAAACTGGGTGAAGGTTTTCCACACAGTGTTGTGAAAAATGAGGAATAGGTGGTGTTCTACAAGCTGTTGTGAAGAATGAACAACTGGCTAGAGGTGTTCCACACAGTGTTTTGGGGAATTAGGAAGTAGGTGAAGGTGTTACACAAACTGTTGTAAAGAATTACGAACTAGGTGGATGTGTTTCACGCACGCTGTTGTGAAGAGTGGGGAACTAAGTGGAGGTCTTCCACACATTATCCTAAACAATGAGGAACTAGGTGGATATACTCCACAAATGTTATGTAGAATGAAGAATTAGGTGAAGGCATTCTAAACACTGTTATGAAGAAAGAGAAACTAGATGGAGATGTTCTACATACACTGTTGTGAAGAACGAGGAACTGGGTGAAGGTATTCTAAACAGTATTTTGAAGAATGGGGAACTAGGTGGAGGTGTTCTACAAACACTTTTGAGAAGAATGCGTAACTAGTTGAAGGTGTTCCACGCTAAGTTGTGAAGAATGAGAAAGTAGGTGTAGATATTCCACACCCTGGTGTGAAGGATGAAGAACTAGATAGAGGTGTTCCACACACTGTCAAGAGTGAGCAACTAGGTGGAGGTGTTTCCCAAACACTGTTGTCAAGAATGAGGAACTAGGAGTAGGTGTTCCACACATTGTTGCAAAGAATGAGGAACTAAGTGGAGGTCTTCCACATACTGTTGTGAAATGAGGAATTAGGTGGAGGGGTTCCATACTCTGTTATAAGAAATGATGATCTTTGTGGATGTATGCCACATACCGACGTGAAGAATGGGGAGCTAGTAATGTTCAACACACTGTACTGATGAATGACACATTAGATGGAGGAGTTGCACACATTGCTGTAAACATTAAGGAAAATGGATTTCCTTCTACACACATTTGTGAAGAATGAAAAACTAGGACGAGCTGTTCCACACACTATTTTGAAACATTAGGAATGAGGTGAAGGTGTTCAACTGTAATGATGAGTGAGCAAGTATGTGGATGTCTTCCACACACACACGTTAAAAGAATGAGGAACTTAGTGGTGGTGTTCCAAACAGTGTTGTGAAGAATAAGAAACTACGTGGAAGTGTTCCACACACAGTTTTGAAGAATGAGATATTAAGTGGAGATTTTTCACAAACTTTTTTGAAGAATGAGGTACTAGTTGGAGGTATTCCAAACATACGCTGTTATGAATGATTTCGAACTATCTGGAGACGTTCCACACACACTGTTGTAAAGACTGAGAAACTAGATAGAAATATTCCACATACTGTTGTGAAGAGTGGTGAACTACTTTGTGCCCCAAACAAACTATTTTGAAGAATGAGTAACTAAGTGGAAGGGTTCTACATTGTTGTAAAGAATGAGGAACTAGGTGGAGGTGTTTTACACACTATTGTCAAGACTGAGGAACTAGATGGAGGTTTCCCCACACACTGTTGTGAAGAATGAGGGACTAATTGAAGGTGTTGAATATTATAATGAAGAGTGAACAAGTAGTGGAGGTCTTCCACACTCACCGTTTTGAAGAATAAGGAACTTATTAGTGGTGTTCGACACACTGTTGGACAAAATGAGGAACTAAGTAGAGGTGTTTCACACACTGCTGTGAAGAATGAGGTATTAAGTGGATGCGTGCCACACGCTTTTGTGAAAAAGGACGAATTAGGTGAAGGTGAAGAATTCAGAGCTAGTTGGAGGTGTTCCACACACCCTATTGTGGAGGAGACACAAGGTGGAGGTACTCCACACACTGTTGTGAAGAATGACGAACCATTTAGTGTTCCAAACACACTGTTGTGAAGAATTGAGACTAAGGAGACGCGTTCTACACACACTGTTATAAAGAATGAGAAACTAGGTGAAAGTGTTCAAACAAGGTCTGTTTTGAAGAATGAGCAACTAGTTGGGGGTGTTCCATACACACTTTTGAGAATTATCAATAACTAGATAAAGATTTTCCACAAACACCGCAGGGAAGAATTATGAAGTAGGTAGAGGTTTTCACACACTCTGTTGTAAAAAATGAAAAAATTGGTGGAGTTGTTAAACAGAAACTGTTGTGAAGAACAGAAAAACTGGATGAAGGTTTTTCCACACACACTTCTGTGAGAAATGAGGAACTAATTGGAGGTGTTCCATAAACTGTTGTGAAGATTGAAGAATTAGGTAGAGGTGTTCCAAACACTGTTGTGAAGAATGAGGAACTGGGGGGGTTGTTACACAAACTGTTGTAAAGAATTATTAACTAGGTGGAGGTGTTCCATGCACGCTGTTGTGAAGAGTGGGGAACTAGGTGGAGGTTTTCCACTCATTTTCCTAAACAATGAGGAATGAGATGGATATGTTCCACTAAATGTTGTGTAGAATGAAGAATTAAGTGGAGGTATTCCAAACACTGCTGTGAAGAAGGAGGAACCAGATGGAGATGTTCCACACACACTGTTGTGAAGAACGAGGAACTAGGCGACGGTATTCTAAACAGTGTTTTGAAGAATGGGGAACTAGATGGTGGTGTTTCCCAAACACTTGTGAAGAATGAGGAACTTGGAGTAGGTGTTCCACACATTGTTGTGAAGAATGAAAAACTAAGTGGAGGTCTTCCACATACTGTTGTGAAAATGAGGAATTAGGTGGAGGGATTCCATACTCTGTTATAAAAAATGATGATTTTGGTGGATGTGTGCCACACACCGATGTAAAGAATGGGGAACTAGTAGTGTTCAACATACTGTATTGATGAATGAGACATTAGATGGAGGTGTTGCACACATTGCTGTGAACACAGAGGAAAATATATTTCCTTCCACACACTGTTGTGAAGAATGAAAAACTAGGTGTTGTTCCACACACTATTTTGAAAAATTAGGAACAAGGTGAAGGTGTTCAACACACTGAAATGATAAGCGAACAAGTATATGGAGGTCGTCCACACACACAGGTTAAAAGAATGAGGAACTTAGTGGTGGTGTTCCAAACAGTGTTGTGAAGAATGAAGAACTACGTGGAAGTGTTCCACACACAGTTTTGAAGAATGAGTTATTAGTTGGCAGTGTTCCACACACTTTTGTGAAGAATGAGGTTCTAGTTGGAGGTATTCCAAAAACACACTGTTATGAATAATTTAGAACTATCTGGAGGTGTTCCACATACACTGTTGTGAAGATTGAGAAACTAGATAAAGGTATTCACATTGTTGTGAAGAATGGCGAACTGTTTCGTGCCCCAAACAAACTGTTGTGAAGAATGAGTAACAAATTGGAAGGGTTCTACAAACACTGTTGTAAAGAATGAGGAACTAGGTGGAGGCATTTCACACACTGTCTTCAATAGTGAGGAACAGGTTGAGGTATTCCCCACACCCTATTGTGGAGAATGAGAAACAAGGTGGAGGTGCTCGACAGACTGTTGTGAAGAATGACGAACTATTTGGTGTTCCAAACACACTATTGTGAAGTTATGAGTAACTAAGTATAATTGTTCTACACACACTGTTGCAAAGAATGAGGAACTAGGTGAAAGTGTTCAACTAACACTGTTTTGAAGAATGAGCAACTGGTTGGAGGTGTTCCATGCACACTTTTTCGAAGAATCATTAACTAGATAGAAGTTTTCCACACACACCGCAGGGGAGAATAATGAACTAGGTGGAGGTTTTCACACACACTGTTATAAGAAATGAAACACTAGATGGAGTTGTTAAAAAGATACTGTTGTGAAGAACAGAAAACTGGGTGAAGGTTTTCCACACACTCTGTTTCGAGAAATGAGCAACTACGTGGAGATGTTCCATAAACTGTTGTGAAGAATGAAGAATTAGGTGGATGTGTTCCACATGCCGGTGTGAAGAATGAGGAACTAGTTGGAGGTGTTACACAAACTGTTATAATGAGTTACGAACTAGGTGGAGGTGTTCCAGACACAATGTTGTGAAGAGTGAGGAAACAGTAGGATATTTTATACACAAATTCCTAAAAAATGAGGTACTAGGTGTAGATATTCCAAACGCTACTGTAATCAAGGAGGAACTAGATGGACGTGTTCCACACACGCTGTTGTGAAGAAGGAGGAACTGAGTGGAGGTATTCTAAACAGTGTTGTGAAGAACAGGGAACTAGTAGGAGGAGTTCTACAAACACTTTGAAAAGAATGAGGAACTAGCTGGAGGTGTTCCACACTATATTGTGAAGAATGAGAAAGTAGATGTAGATATTCCACATATGCTAGTATGAAGGATGAAGAACTAGAAGGAGGTGTTCCATACACTGTCGTCAAGAGTGCGTATCTAGGTGGAGGTGTTCCCCACACACTATGTGAAGAATCAAGATCTAAGAGTAGGTGTTCCATTCACTGTTGTGAAGAATGAGGAACTAAGTGAAGGTGTTCCAAATGCTGTTGTGAAAATGAGGAGCTAGGTGAAGGGGTTCCAAACCCTCTTGTGCGAAAAGAAGATTTTGGTGAAGGAATTCCACACACTGATGCAAAGAATGAGGAAGCAGGTGAAGGTGTTCAAGACACTGTCATGATGAAAGAGACATTAAATGGAGATGTTCCACACATTGCTCTGAGATTAAGAAAAGCGGATGTCGTTCCATACACTGTTGTGATGAATGAGGAATTAGGTGAAGTTGTATCACAAACTGTTTTGAATAAAGAGGAGATAAGTGGAAGTGTCCAACACGTTATAATGAGGAGTGAGAAAGTATGTGGAGGTCTTCCACACACACCGTTTTAAAGAATGAGGAACTTAGTGGTGGTATTCTACACACTGTTTTGCAGGATGAGAAACTAGGTTTAGGTGTTCCACACACTTTTGAGAAGAATGAGGAACTAGGTAAAGGTGTTCCACACACTCCTGTGAAGAATGAGGTACTAGTTGGAGAAATTCCATACACACTGTTATGAAGAATTTAGAGATAGTTGGTGTACCACACATTCTGTTATAAAGTATGAGAAACTAAGTTGAGATGTTCCTCATACTGCTGTGAAAATAAGGAGCTATTTGGAGGGGTTCCATACTCTGTTGTGAGAAATAATGATCTTGGTGGAGGTATTCTGTACACTGTTGTGAATAATGAGGAACTAGTGAAGGTGTTCAACACACTGTTATGGTGATTGAGTCATTATATGGAGGTGTTCCACACATTGCTATGAACTTTGAGGAAAATAGATGTCGTTCCACACACTGTTGTAAAGAATGAGAATCTAGGTGGAGTTGTTCCACACACTGTTTTGAAGAATAAGAAACTAGGTAGAGGTATTACACACACTGTTGTGAAAAATGGCGAACTATTTGGTGTTCCAAACACACTGTTGTGAAGAATTAGTAACTAAGTGGAAGAATTTTGCACACACTGTTGTAAAGAATGAGGAACTAGGGGCAGGTTTTCCACACTATGTTGTGAAGAATGAGGAATTATATGTTCCCCACACTGGTATGAAGGATGAAGAACTAGATGGAGGTGTTTCACACTCTGCTGTCAAGAGGGAGGTGTTTCCCATACACTGTTGTGAAGAATGAGGAACTAGGATTAGGTGTTCCATACACTGTTGTGAAGAATGAGGAACTAATTGGAGGTGTTCCACATACTGTTGTGAAAATGAGGAACTAGGTGAAGGGGTTCCATACTGTGTTATGAGAAATGATGATCTTGGTGAAGGTATTCCACACACTGTTGTGAAGAATGAGGAACTAGTTGAAGGTGCTCAACAAACTGTTATGATGAATGAGACATTAGATGGAGATGTTCCACACAATTGCTGTGAACATTGAGGAAAATGGATATCGTTCCACACACTGTTGTGAAGAATGAGGAACTAGGGGGAGTTGTTCCACACACTGTTTTCAAGAATGAGGAACTATGTGGAGGTGTCCAACACACTATAATGAAGAGAGACCAAGTAGGTAGAGGTCTTCCACACACACGGTTTTGAAGAATGAGGAATTTAGTGGTGGTGTTCCACACGCTGTTGTGCAGAATGAGAAACTAGGTTCAGGTGTTCCACACATTGTTTGAAGATTGGGGTATTAGGTGGTGGTGTTCCACACACTTTTTTGAAGAATGAGGAACCAAGCAAAGGTGTTCCACAAATTCTTGTGAAAATGAGGTACTAGTTGGAGGTATCCCATACACACACTGTTGTAAAGAATGAGAAACTAGGTGGAAGTGCTACACAAACTCTTTTGAAGAATGGCGAACTATTTGGTGTTCCAAACGTACTGTTGTAACTATGTGGATGTGTTCTACACACACCTTTGTAAAGAATGAGGATTTAGGTGAAAGTGTTCCACACACCGTTGCGAAAAAAGAGGGACTAGATGGGGGTGTTCCACACACAGTTGTAAAGTATGAGGATCTAGGTGGAGGTGTTCCACATACTGTTTTGAAGAATGAGGAACTAAGCGGAGGTGCTGCACACGCTGTTGTGAAGCATGAATATCTAGTTAGAGGTGTTCCACACATTGGCGTGAAGAATGAGGAACTAAGTGGAAATGTTCCACACACACTGGCGTCAAAATTGAGGAACTAGGTGAAGGTTTTCTAGACACTGGTGTGAAGAATGAGGAACTAGATGATAGTCATCACTGCTAATTCTATTAATACAGATATCAGGACTCTCAGTCATCTGTCAAGTTATTTCTAAGAACAATATCTTAACCCCCATCATTAATACGCGCTATTTTCATGATTAAGGTAATCATTATTATCAAGAAATCGTACTTTTAGTCATACTCATGAGGAAGTGTTTCCTTATCATCATTCAAATTGGCTTCCCGTAATCCCCAACAAGTCTTGTCTCCATCAACACTCTGTCTAACCTATAGTCAGGCCCCTGAGAGGGATTTTATCAGGGGGTTCAAAGTTTCCTTGGGGCTCCCTTCCTTCCCTTCTCCATTACTCATCTTGTTTTCATCCACTAAGGTTTTATGCCATGAACTGTCAGGCCAAAAAGGGTATGGAAGATGAGAGAGGGGTGGAATGGAGCGCTCTGTTGATTTTTTACATATTTTGAGATTCCAGGAAATTTCTGGGCCCCCTTTTGAGCCCCCGGGCCCCCTTTTGGACCCCCGGGGTCCGGGTACGATGAATCCCCAGCACTCCCTCTCAGAGGAACTGTCTGCAGTTATCACCACAAACAACATTATCATGGTCATCAACACTCACCATCAACTCTGGTCTCTGTGGTCATAAGCAGCAGTAGACAAGGCAGGATAAATAGCTCGGTTGTCACCATCGTCAACTGTCTTCCCGCACCCCCTTTACTCCAGATCTATTCCTCTCTTCACTCTACACTCAGTATTTTTTCGTCACTTCCTTCAGATTTTCTTCTTTCAGACTGCATGTGTGAACTTTCTCACTTTTTGGAACATTTCTTTCACTCAGATTATCTTCATTTGTCTTCTTTCATAGTATACTTATGGTTCACTTTCATTTCCACTTGTTAGATTTCGACATATGCAATTCTTCTGTTAAGATTTATCTGCATCTTGTCAATAAGTCGATACAGTTCACTGCAACTGATATTTCCGCTAGTTACTAAGTGTCTAAAATATAGTTAGGTTCCTAGAAATATTTTCAAGTGATCAAATTCTATCAAACCGAAGAGTCCCTTCGAATATAGGGCGGTCTGCTTTCTATTAAAATCCTCGCTTGTTGCTGTCGTTCCTTGCTCTGCAGCCAGAGAGATGAACATTCAGTGTTTAAACTATTCGGAAATATCTAGTCCTTCACTCCCCATTTTCTGCTAGGGATCGTACAATATTTCAACCACATTTTGTGTCTCAAGAGTATTACACACTGGGGTGATACAGACTGTTGCGATACTCTCCATTTCTTTCGTTCTATCAATATACTTGGCATTAATCTAAACCTTTCAGCTTCTTGGAGACTTTGAGCCATTGAGACTGCAACAGCCAGTACGAGGGAGTCTGTTCAGGTTTCGAGTGTATTTCTCACTCTAGCAGTTACGCAGAGTATATTTCTCACTATGACAGTTATATAGAATGTAATTTTTACCACAGCAGGTGTATAGATTATATTTCTCACCATGGCAGCTATATGGACTATATATCTCAGTGCCTCCTTTGCTATTCAAATCTTCATAGAAACTCTTCTTTAGAAAACTTCAGCATCATCTAGACACTCGTGAAACTCGTTAATGCTAAGTCTTAAGTCTGCTTTAACGAGTTCTAGAAACACCAGAGGGAGTGATTTCAGGATAACGCTCAGGTCAAAGTCTTGGACAAACGTCACAAACTTTTCTGGTGAAAGTGTTCAGAGCGCGTAAATTGCATCGCCAGTGGGATGGCTTTCCTGCATGGCGCTCAGTCAAATTTGCTGTCGTGTGTCAAGCTTCTGATATAAATAAACCGATCTAATTAAACATTGATATAAATCTCAGGCGACTTATGTAAAACACTCATTTTTTTTTTTTCTGTTTCAGATTAGTCTATCGTATAACATTTGGAAGCAGCATTATTTCATTCCTCCGCACTAGTTGTGTGAGAAACCTAACAGCATTACCATTAGGGATATAGAGTATGATTTGTATTTTCACTGTGACCTTATTTAAAAGATTGATGCGTATATTCATCCAGTGATACACGTCTCTCCTCTGTGGGAAAGTGCAGTTTCAGAGATCCACTCATCACAACTGCACTGGTCATATCAGCTTTCTTGGACGTGGAGGTTTTCTTCGATACGAAGTTCAGAATGCACAGACGATGTCACAGTCGAAAAAAGAAATGGAGTTTAATATATCTGAAATTAATCATTTCACCTCTTCTGTGACTGATGCTTAAACTTACAGCAACCGTGAAAAAGAAAAATCAAGAAACGTCAAACCAAATCATTTACATTATGAAACTGAAAGGTGTTGTGTCTTCGATTCCTTTAGGAGCAAAACAAATTGATAAAGATTTTGCATTTAACTGGCAAATGAATACTTTTGTCCAGCTCGTACAAATAACCATAACTTCGTCCTGGCAAATGATCCACATGAAAATATCTATTGGAGACCAGACTAGACCAGCCCAGAAGGAGTATGGTTTTGGAGCACAGGCGGACGAGGCTCAGCAGCGGACGGATCCCCAGCAGCAGGAACGTGTTACCCTCACCAGAGTCAGGCTGGAACTGATGCTGCAACCCCAGAGACGGCCAGCCAGACTTTCACGTCACTGCCACCCTGCTCCTCACGTACACTCAACTTACCTCACCTTTTAACTTACCCTTGAAAAACACAGATAGATTCCTATTCCTTCCCCTTCTCTTTAACTAGGCATCCCCGTTGTTTTCATATTGTCTCGTGACATATGCAACTTATGGTGGCCCAGTTACCAGAAGAATATGCCTAGGCTGTTATCTTATGCTAAGGCAATGTGCTGATGTCTGCTATCCTCAGTTAATCTGGGATCGGTAAGCTAGGAAGATTGTGTGTCCGTGTGCATGCTGAACAGATTGCACATACTGTTAGTAAATGACTTATTTTGTTAAAGTAGAAGAGAAAACTGAAGCGTCGAGTTTGAGGTCGTTAAAACCGCCAATATCTGCCTCAACACTCTAGGGAAGTTCCGTCACTGGAAGCTCTTCATCTTGTGTTGGCTATACTACTGACGCAATCCACATATACCATCTTGCTCTTTGCTCATCACCTTGTGGTACATATACTCCACCAACAGATTGCTGCGTCTTCCATGAGGGAACCCGGGACTGATAAGGCACAAATCGCTCGTTAAATGGGTGGAATCTTCGATCATGAGTCTGAGGCACTGAAGATCCCAATAAGATCCTGGATGGCCTAATGGCTCTTCATCCAGCCTGACTCATGCAAAGTCCTGCTTTAGACGAGGGCTTGAAGATCTGGTGCTGGACGATACCCAGGTTTATACAGTGGAACTTTAATACTAATCATTGTCTCTTCCTTCAACATACCCAAAGGGTAACTTATTCATACTTGATATTTTAGGAAAACTATCATTCTAATTAACGCTACTTGCCTGTGACGTTAAGCTGAGTAGGATAATTTTGTGTCATAAACATTTTCTTTCATCTGATCGTTGAAAATCCTACTGGATCACCAATGCTTTTACTGTCTAATTTGCTGGCTTTTTCCTACCCTATTTGTATATTTCATTATATCATGTTTATAATTCCTGTATGAGTAATAAGTATGTTTTTGCCTCACCTTGACCTTTTGTTGGCATTTGTGATTTCAATTTTTTTCCTCACACGACTGCTGAAGCTAGTCATATCTCGGGCCATAGGCCGACTGGACGAATTTCCAGGCGACTGCCGGAGCCAACCACCTCTAGTGGCATATGGCGACTGGACGACGGTCAAGACGACTGCCGGGGCCAGCCATCTCCCGGACCATAGTCGGGATGTCAGGGCCTCCCCCTATCGGGCCATGTAGCGCATGGACAGCGGTCCAGACAACTGCTGGGGCCAAGCACAATCCGGGAAATATGGTGGCTGGACAATGGTCCATACGACCGCCGGGTCCAACCACATCGTTAGCATATGGCGGCTGAGTGGCCGTTCAGACGATTGCAGGGACCACCCACAACCCGGGCCATATGCTAGCTGTGTGACAATGAAGACGACTGCCAAAGACAACCAATCCTAGGGCCACATGTTAGCTTGACGACGGTCCAGGCGACTAATGGGGCTACCCACCTCCAGGGCCATATGGCGACTGGGTAGGGTCACCCACATATCGGGCCATATGGCGGTTATGCGACGGTTTACATTAACTCTAGGGCCAACCACCTCTATGGACATATGGCGGCTGGACGACGGTCCTGGCAGCTGTTGGCCATCCATCTCCCTAGCCATATGGCGGCTGGACGACGGTCCAGACGACTGCCAAGAGCACCCACTTCCATAGTCATATAGTGACTTGACGATGGTCCAGACGACTGCCGGGTCCACCTTCTTCGTGGGTTATACTAAGACCGTGCGGCTGTCCAGACGATTGCAGGGGTTAACCACCTCTCGGACCATATGGTGGCTGGACGATGGTCCAGACGACTGCCGGGGCCTCCCATCTCCCAGACCATATGGCAGCTGGTCGATAGTCCAGATGACAGCCGAAGAAACCAACCTCTCGGGCCTTATGGCAGCTGGATGACGGTTCGGACGACTGCCAAGGCCTCCAACCTTCCGGGCCATATGGTAGCTGGTCGATGGTCCAAACGACTACCGGGGACACCCACCTCCTGAGCCATATGGCGGCTGGACGATGGTTCAGATAAGTGCCGGGGTCTTCCACCACCCGGGCCTTATGGCGGCTGGATGACGGCCCAAAAGACTGCCGGATCACCCACCGCAAGGGGCGTATGGCGGTTGGACGACTATCGAGGCGACTGCCGTGGCCATTCAACTTCCGGGACATATGGCTGCTTATGATGGTCCAGGCGACTACCAAGACCACCGAACTTCCGGGCCAAATGAAGTCAGGAGGACGATTTAGATGAATGCAGGGACACCCGTCTCAAGGGCCAAATGGTGGCTGCCGGACAGCTCTGACGACTGCATGGCCACCCACTTCCTTGGCCATATGGCGGCTGGACGAAGGTCCAGACGACTGTTGGTGTACCATTCTCCCAGGTCATATGGCTGTTGGACAACGGGTGCCCAGACGACTCCCGGGACCACCCAACTCCCAGATTATATGATTGCTGGACAACAGTCCAGAAGAATAACGGGGCCATCCATCTCCTAGACCATACGGTGGTCGGACGACTATCGTGGCCAACCTGCTTCCGGGCCATATGGCTGCTTGACGACGGTCCAGCCGACTGCCAAGACCACCCAACTTCCGGGCTATATGGCGTACGGAAGACGTTCAAGAAGGTTACCGATACCATCCACCTTCTGGGTCATATGGTGACTGGGGGAAGGTCCAGACAACAACCGGAACACCAAACTCTCGAACAATATGGTAGATGGACGACGGTTCAGACAACTGCCGGGGACGATCCTTCCTCAGAACGAGTGGAAATGGAGAGCGTCATCTGGGAGGGCAAAATGTTTGTTTCTGAGAAGAAGGATGGTTGTGTTGGAAATGAGAAGCTGGACGATATTTTGCTGTGTGACGTTGTTCGATCGAAAAAGAGTAAGATAAAAGTGTGGGAAGAAAAAGAAAAGGTGCTGTTGAAAGAGCTGAAGAGGGTGCCCTGATATGGTTTGGACATGTGAAGAGAATGAGTAAGGAAAGGTTGACAAAGAGGATATATGTGTCAGAAACGGAGGGAACTGCATTTGACGTTTTTCAGAAATTGTATATACATATATGTATGAACATTTATATGTATGTATATATATATATATATATATATATTCATC
>JAUUDW010373880.1:0-12714 GCA_032361385.1 Panulirus guttatus
ATGGTAGACATTCATTCATATTTTGAGCCGAAGTAGAAAAGAAGGGAATTTTATTCCAGATAAATATGTACTTTGTCATTTTTGTTTTAAGATGATTTGTGTTCTTATGATATCTTGAGATTAATGATACTTATCTAAGCTTTGTCAAGATAAAGTGAGGAAGATGACAGATGGTGAGTTACACAATAAGTCTTCGTAAAGATTTTTGTGCATTGTATTTCTGTTGTGAAATGCAAGTGAATGCAACAGAAATCGAAGGACAGACCGTTGGTTCCTAAACAGTCAGCGAGTAGAGGAATGCTGGGAATGGAACGCGTCGAGATGACGGTTGATGCTGATAATACGTGAGTAAAAAAAAAAAAATGTGGAGATAAACATGAAAATGTCGTGATGTGTGATTGTGAGTCACCCGGGAAAATGTGGTGATAATGACGATATGTGAAGCTAGCGCTGGGAAACAATATTCTGTAGATAAGAAAAAGTATTAAAAAAAAGATCATTATTGACGACTATAAATTTGTCAAGTGCTCTAGTCTTGTGGGTCTGTCGCTGAGAGGAGACAGACAGTTCGAGTCAGCAACACAACAGACAAGACAGTCTTGAGGACGTGATGTTAATGGTAAAGTTGGAAGCCAAATGCGACGACGCAACACAAGACGCACAGCCCAGCGGTTGAGTAAGTGTTAGTGGTGGGGCGCGCGCAACACAGCGCCCCTGGTGGAGACAGTGCGGCGCCAGGGTTACCAGCAGTAGGATCCACGTTTGCTGACCCGTCAGGAAGGATCATCACCTGACTAGTCACACACCGGACCTTGTGGCTCACGCTGCCACCCACCTCCCCCTCCACTCCTCAACAACAGCTGTCGTAACAACCACTAACTACAACCAGTTACAATAGCTGAAGCCTCTGCTACAATCGTCACCTTTCCTTACTTCCCGACGGATTCGTAACAACCGCCGTCACCAACAACCAGCAGCTACCACCACCACCACCACCGTCAGCCATCAGAGGCACTCCATCGGCCACCATCGTCTCCACCACTGCCATGTCGGGTGGCGCCCTAGACGGTATGAACCGGGCGGGCGTGGGCGTGGGCGTAGGTGTGGGTGGGGGCGGGGGCGTGAGAATGAGGAAGTCCTCGGTGCCCCTGGTGTCCCCAAGGTCTCTGGAGATTCCGTCAGGACCCGCGCCCCTCAGGTCCCTCTCCAGGAGTGGCTCCCCAGCCAGGTACGCTAACACACACACAGACACATACACACGCACGCACACGCACAGACAACATCTCGAGTTCGTGGACAGACACAAGCATTGTATTTAGAGGTTGTGTTGCCTGTGTTGTCACACTGACACTGTACATGAGTGTGTGATTACAGGGTGGAGGCCTCACACTTGGCAAGCATCGTGTCATCTCTTCTGTCATTCGTGAATTTCTAAGTTCTCAACACTCGCTACTTCTTCACTTCGTTCTCTCACACCCTGCCATACACTGACGTAATAATGGGACAGAAGCTGTGGGAATGAGGGCAGCGTCGGCTGTGACCCTTGGGTGGGTGAGGCTCCATTGCAATTACAGTGTCCTACTTAAAGAACCCGGGGGGGGGGGGGTCCCTGGGGCATATCCTGTGGGAATACCATATCCGCTGCCGTTTAGCTGACCCTCTTCTACTGCCAGTATCCTGCAGGATGGCTGACTCCTGGATCGGACCCTGGTGTCGTTTTCCTGCGTCTGGTGCTTGGCTAATGTTTTTTAGGATGTCCGGCAAAAACCTGTGGCCTGCGTGTGTGTGGGAACCCTGGTAACATGGCGAGTGACACCCCATGAGGGTTTATGGCCTGAGGAGGACATTCCCGGGTAGGTGTAAGGTGTTACCAGCTGCTGCAGGGAGGAGACCTTACCCCTGTGGGTCGTGTGCCAGAGCCAACCCCAGCCTCGTCACCAACACCCCCAAGCTATACCAATAACATGTGAACTTGTCGAGACTGTTATTATTGTAGTAACGAGACACTCAGGCATCATCACAACCCCCCCAAAACAACACCAGCATTATTATTAAATTAGACGCCCCGTGCCCCTTCCCTCACACATACCATAAGCACTTTCGCAGCCTAACCAACTCACCCTCTGGTGTGCCCCCCCTAACCTTATGCCACCCCTCCTCCGGAAGGAGGTTCTCTGGTTTCTATTGACCCCTGCCACTCGTCCCCTCCCCCCCAGAAGGAGGTTCTCCAACGTGAGCGACGCAGTGACCAGGAAGATCTCAACGACGATCGGGTGGCGCAGCGTGAACGTGGAGGCCGTGGTGCGCCAGGCCAAGTGTCTGGTGACGCAGTACATCAGGTCCCGCCTCAAGAGAGCCGGACTCCTGCACAAGAAGCTCGGCCTCCAGCGGCTCCGCTCCGTCGCCAACCTGGCCGGCGGCTGGGAAGTTTGTGAGGTCAGTGGCGCTGGGGAGGTTACTCTTGGGGTAGCCAGGGAATTAGGAAATCATTTTGTAGGGAAGTAGTGTTGTAGGATAGTAGCCTTGGAGGGAAGTTGTGTTGTAGGATAGCAAAGCAAGGAGGGAGGTAATCTTGATGAGAAATAATTTTGAGGGGAGACAGTCATACAGTTGGGGACAGTACGGTAGTCGTGCAGTATAAACCTGACGTCTGTTGCTAACAGACGGAACGACCTAACACTGAATACCTTTCTTAGCTCCACATTGACTATGGTTAGTTAGAGTACACAGGCGGCTTGTCTGTGGTGGCAGGGGCACATCACTGCTTTGACACTTTTCTGTCAGAGTTGTGGCTGTGCGTATGTCAGCGGCTGACCTCCCTGGATCCGATAGTGCTGTTCGCCCGGCTAATCTAACGACTGCCTCCACTTGACTGGCCATAACTTCGATTATTTTTTCTTAATTCAGTTTTCACATCCTAAAGACGAGGGAATTAGTGATCATTTCTCTCACAACGATCTAGAAATATTCTTTACTGTATTCATTATTTGTTGTGGTAGATTTTTTTGGTTTGTTTAAATGTCAGCTTTACTTTGAATATGAAAGTTGTATTTCCTCCTTATGTCCATCTAACTAACAGTAAGTTTGCGTTACCAGCAGTAGAAGGTTAAGCCAGCAAAACTGCATTGTTAACTTGTCAATATAAGCAGCTGAAATGTAGATGCACTTCACTAATGTGCTTATCCAAAGCGTAGAAATATCCAGCCCCACTTTGATCTTGATCTCTTTTGTGATTAGTTGACTAGCTACTGCTATGAACCCCTACTTACGTACTCCCTCAACTATGCCTTTTCAGCCGATTGGCTGCTTGAATCCAGCAAACCGATCTTTATTTATCTATTTCATTTAGGCAACAGCTGTGCTCTGTGTTCACCACAGGTGTTCCCGCGAGTGTCCGGCATCGGCCAAGAGCTGGAACGGAACTACCCGAAGCTGTACTGCTCTGTGGCTCGCCAGCTGTCCATCACCCTCACCTCTGACAAGGTAGGCTGTTCTGTGGCAGGTACCATGAAGGTTCCTCATCGACACACGTGGTTCAGGTATCACAGGAGACACACCTGCCTAAACCCACTTGACCTGTCGTGTGTGAACTAATGAAGCGAGTCACTGGACCACGGCTCATATGGGGTCGTCTGCCTTGAACAGCGCTCGGCTCACAGTTGGCTGTGTTTACTAGCACTGTAATGTGCGACCCTTGAGCTCGAGCGTACGGGCCGTGGAAATGATGATGTGATCTTTGACCTGTTCATCACCATTATAAATCACCTAAAACTCCATCCTCCACCACCAACAGAATCCCCAGCACTACCTCCAGCGCCAACATCACTCCCACTACCGATGTCGCGGGGTAGAGTTGACCACCAACACTACCACAGATAAGCGGTGTGTGTGTGTGGCAGGGGGAGTGGGTTAATGCAGGTGTATCCAATCGTTTTATCATAAGTTAAAGAGGTTAGTAGGTTCGAACCCCGCTATGACCCTTCCCCACGCCACACCATCCCGACTTCTCTACGCTTTCCTCATCCAAGGAAATGAACCTCTTCATAATTACCTCATTATGCGTAATGAGGTGACAATGGCAAGGATTATCCATTACGTAAGCTGGTTGTGTCAAGTATTATAACAGGGCTCCCTGCCAAGCGGGCCGGACATACTGTAGTGTTGCGCTGTCTTGCCCCAATATCTTCGCAAGCCGAGTGACTCCTATAACTCAGGCAGACCACTGTCTTGCCCCGTTATCTTCGCAAGCAAATATAACCCTTATAACCGAGAGAGAGAGAGAGAGAGAGAGAGATAGCCACGCAGAATATCCACCACAGACAGCTCACTCACCCTCCCTCACCCCCCGCACCCTCGCCTATCCTTGCCTCTACATATTAAGGTGAAGGTCAGGTGGTGTTGGAGGCAGTGTGTAGTGGACCTTGCGAGAGGTTGTCTGTGGCAACGATGATCACGGCTCCCGTTGCTGTAGCCCGGCGGACGCGCTGACATGGTGGCTTGCGACACGCGCTCTCCTCTCCTACTCACGGTGTACTGGCACCATGGACACGGCGGCTGGTGAGAGTTTGGTATAGGATCGAACACAGCACTAGGATCCCGATTCCTCTATCAAGGAATAAAGTATTGAAACTGAACTGAAACATGGTCACCTGATGTGGTTACTTATGTTGGTATCATGAGGAATAACTCAGAGTATCATGACCTGACCTTTTGACCTGGTCCTGAAGGGTCAAGTCACTACTTGGTCACGGCCGTCGTACTCAAGGGTCGTACCGTCGTACCCAAGGGATTAGATTTACGATGGACTGCTCATGAAATGTCCGTGACTTGGTCACTAATGTCGTTGTGTGTGTCAGTTGATTCCTGTCTTTGGTGATGATATGAGAGGCGTGTGTTGTGATAGTAACGTGGAATCATGTCTGACTACTTGAGACTCAGGTATGTGATCAACATGTATAATCTTTATGGTTTCAAACTGTAAGGAAACAAGGAATGAAGGGAGGTTGATAATACTGGTTGGTGATGCCGAAGAAGAAGAACCTTTCAATTTTCATTTTCATGGTTAATGTGAGCGTCCACGGTGGTGGTAACAGGAGCAAGTGATCTTAAATTTTTGTTATCCTCAGGTGATCAGGGAGGGAATGTGAACACCACTGATACTGCCACA
This sequence comes from Panulirus guttatus, assembly GCA_032361385.1. Lineage (NCBI taxonomy): Eukaryota > Metazoa > Arthropoda > Malacostraca > Decapoda > Palinuridae > Panulirus > Panulirus guttatus. The sequence continues at coordinate 5,168 of JAUUDW010373880.1, forward strand.
GTGGACGCTCACATGGGTGTCTGTTGGCGTTGACAATATGAATTCAGAGGATGTTCTTCCACATGAACCAAACACACCTACTTATAATTCATGTACGTGATATTTATGGTCCATTTGTAATGATGGACCGTGTCTGGTACAGGTGGTACGGTCCGTGATGGTCCAGGTGGCAGGCCATGTCTTCCGTGGGGAAGTCAACTGGGCCAGGATCATCTCCCTGTTCGCTGTGGCTGCCGGCCTCGCCTCCGACTGTGTCAAGCAAGGTCAGTCCTGCCTCCCACTGTGTCCTGCAAGGTGAGTCCTGCCTCCCACTGCGTCCTGCAGGGTGAGTCCTGACTCCCACTGTGTCCTGCAAGGTGAGTCCTGTCTCCCACTGTGTCCTACAGGGTGAGTCCTGCCTCCCACTGTGTCCTGCAAGGTGAGTCCTGTCTCCCAGTGTGTCCTGCAGGGTGAGTCCTGCCTCCTACTGTGTCCTGGAAGGTCAGTCCTGCCTCCCACTGTGTCGGGTCAGGTTAATGAAGTGTCGTCTAGTGTTGTTCAGTTGTGTTACCCAGACTGTGTCTGGTGTAGAGTCTGCCTCACCCACCATGGCCAAGGACTCTCCTGATGTCACACTCCTACCCTCACCTGCAGTACCGGTTTCCATCCTTCACCAACACTCCTTCCCTCCATCTTCTTTCTCCTACAGTTTTTCTTCGTATCTTTCTTCACGTCCTACACTTTTCTTCCTACTTTCCTAATCTTGATCTTTCTTCACTAACAGTTTTCGCTTCCTGGTCATTTTTCGCCTCCTCCTCCTCCTCATATGAGCTCCTCTTCCAGGCTGTGGGGGAAGGGGTGTTGGCGTGTCTCCTGGAGATGTTTTGGAACCGTCTTACATACAGCCGGTGTTGAGTCTTATCTGAAGTGTTGTGGCTCAGTCGTCCGGCAACAGTCGCTTTCCCTACAGCACCTGATGGTTGTGGTCCGGCATAGTCTGTGAACATTTGGTCCATCAGATGTTGTGGTCAGCAGTGTCTGGCAACCCTTAGTCTATCAAATGTTGCGGTTGAACAGTGTCTGGCAACACTTGGTTTAAAAAAAAATGTGGTCCAGCATTATCTGGCAATATATGGTCAATCAGATGTGGTCCAACAGTGTCTGGCAACAGTCGGTCTCTTCTCCGTTGTCCAGCAGTGTTAAGCAATAGTTGGCCTATCTAATATTATGGTTGAGCAGTGTGTGGCAAGACTTCCATTATGGTAATTGGAGCATGAGACACATGGGAGCTTGGCTGAACAAGCCAAGGGTCGAGTCGTCAAAACACTGGATCCCTGAAGATGTATCTATGTTCTGTGTTTTGCATTTCGCTCGTTTTCCATATGAAAGTAATTTTGTGAGTTTAGATACAAATGTATATATTGTTCATGCTGTTAGGATGATTCAGTGTCAGGTACATCATGCTTATCAGATGTGCATGATGACGGGTTGGGGTTGCGTGAGGTGGCGCATGGTTGCGTGTCAAACCCCAAAGAATTTTACAATTATTTAACAAGTGGTTTACCTCAAGAGTCATTCCTTGGCCCAGTTCTTCTTATATACACATGGTCTAGAATTACGTGAAAGTAACAATTTAGTTCTGTTCGTTGATGGCACAAAGATAGGATATTGGGTAATAGGTGACACTGGATGTTGAAGTATGAAATAATGAGAGACAATTGTCAGCCTCTGGGCTGAAGTGGCGATTGAAGTCCCGTAGACATTATTCAATGTACTTTAGAGATGAAAAACTAACAAGTTATTTCGAAAAATGGCAGAAGTGGCAACAGAAATCCAAAACGAGAATAATTTTAGAATTGAAAGTTGGGAGCGGCTTACTTAAGTCATAAAGACAGAACATTTGATAACGTGGACACAATGGAGACACGGATCAGAGAACCACACACAGGAGGTCAGACGGTGAGGGAAAAGGTCTCACATCGAAGCAAGGAAATACTTCAGTTTACGTAGAATTGTGCAAACCGCCAGGTCCCGTCCTCCGTTCGTGGTGCGTCGGACAAAACAAAAAATTCTATGTTAAAATTTTCAAGTACGGCAAATGCATGAAAATGCATTACTTGTAAGACGTGATTTTAAGGAAGAAGTTATGTTATTGTAAGGTCGGGGCTGCTTGTGCTACGAACATATAACCGACACGAGTTGTATCTGGCCGGCAGGTCACCCAGAATACGTGGCGGGGCTCATCGATGTGATCGGCCTGGTGACGGAGCTGCACACGGCGCCATGGATTGCTTCACAGGGCGGCTGGGTAAGTAGTACAACGCTAAGATATTTACTATATATGTATACGATACATAGTTTATATTATATGTATTATTCATTTATTATCATGGTAATTTAGGAAGGTTTCTTGGAAATATTTTGGTATAATTTAAAGGATGATATTACGACGTTAGTTGGTGTGGTGTGGTGGTCAGGGGTAGGAACACCCCCAACGCCTGAGGGAGGCCCTGCCTGACGCGGAACCAGGAATGTTCATCCTGCTGCACGGGTCTCCCTGCCACACGCTGGGACTCCTGCCTGCTGACCGACCCATGGCAACACTGTGTTTCCTCTCCATGAGTGTTGCCTGCTCTGGCCGGGGCGAGGGAACACAATGAAGGAATAGTGTAATGGTTTTTAAAAGTTTTTCTGAATGGAAAGTGAATATTGGGAGGCTGGGGACACGGAGGTGTTACCCCAGGCTGGGGGAGCAACCCCAACCTGACCGGACCCACCCACCTACACCCCAGGCGGAGGGAGGAACCACAGCCTACCTGGGCCCTCCGTACGTACACCCCAGGCTAGGGGAGGAACCTGAGCCTGCTCGGACTTACCCATCCTACACTCTAGGCTGGGGAGGAACCCCAGGTCGTTCGGACCTACTTCCTGCTTACCCCAGGCCGCTTGAACCCACCCATGCACTTTGTTGTCGGGGTAGGTGGTCTGTACTGGGGGCGGTAGAATGTTTGCCTCTTCTCATGTACCATACGTCATGTACCGCAGCTGCACCATAACATATTTTTAGCGTGTACCGCAGTTTTACCGTGCTTCGCGTACCTCTTGTGTGTACCGTAGGTTTACCATACGACGTGCACCTCTGGTATGTACCACACCTGCACCATAAGGAGTGTCTTGTGTACGGTAGCTGTACCATAAGACGTGCATCTCTGTTGTGTACCACAGCCGTCCTGTGCTTTGAGGACAAAAATGAAATAAATGCCGAATATATTCATGCTAGTAAACACAAGTAGCATCAAGTACGGGATCACGTACAGAAGGTGGGTATGATGACCTGTCCGTCTTGCCAAGTGGTCGTACCGTCGTGCGCTAGAGGTGCCGTGAGGTACGACTCAGGAATGGAAGAGAATATTTGGCAAGAAACGAAATTCTTTATTACTGTGGCTCATTGAAATGTTCGTGGTTACAGTCCTGTTGGGAATCTGTTTGGTCGGAATTCCCTGAATGTGGAGCCAGCATCTCGCTTGTGTCTGGGTATCGAGCTATGTCCCTCTGGCTCCCAGGGAAGCTTGTATTGAAGGTTCCGTTTTCTTTGCCAAAATCAACAGATTTCCACTTTTGACTTGGAATATTTTCTTGGCAACTGATGATACTTTACAAGAGCTTATAATAACATTAAAGTGTTTTGTGGAATCATTTATGACTGTTTCTTCTGACATTCTTGTGTATGTGTTTTTTATGCTTCTGTGGTAATTTATATATTTATCATGATCAAAGTCCTCTCATTATCCTATCTTTATTAACTTGAAGTCATGTTGCATACGTAACGTTTTTCACAATTGCTATTCATTAGTTATGTGAACTGAAGCCCACTTGCGTTTTAAAGAAGTATATCTTTTATATACGATTAGTGACATTCCGAGAATTCTAAATTCTGGATATTTCTGAGGAATGATGGTGTGCGAGAGGCTGTGTGTGTACCTAGCAGAGCCAGCCGCACCAAGGACGAGACACAGGTTTACCAGGATGGAGTGCGGGGTTCCTCAGGTCAACAGGCAGGGGTTGATGTGCTGTAAACCAAGACGTGTGAACATGCTAACGAGGCTGGTATTCTCCAGGGTTTACCTCGGGTAAGTTAGTTCACTGCGAAGGGTAAATATGCTCAGGTCTTCACCGTCAACCGTTGAAAGATATAATTGGAGTTTCATCAGCGTTTGAATATGCAGGGATTCCCCAGCCAGATTTTTGGTAAAGGAAATTTAAAGAACGTAGAATATATCGAAGTGAATGAATATACGGGAGTGACCGTCGTAAGTGAATAATTTTGACTTTGTGCGTTAGATGAGCGCGTGTGTTAGGGTCTCACGACGCCAGAAGCCTGCAAGAAGACTCGTATCAACCCTCAAGATACCTGAGCAGTGCGTCGCACGAGGACTGGCTAAGGTGATGGCTGGTATAAGGTTATGGTGGGTGGGATCAGGAAGGGTTTTCGGGTGACCATTGTTACAGCAGCAGACCTCACTACTCGAGGATATGTGTCACTACTACGGACGGGGGAGTGAACCACACACGAGTGTGGCTGGGCCTGTTACTACCGCACTATCGCCAGGACCTGTGGTATGTGAGATCAGGTGGGGATCATAGAGTGACCTGTAGCCTACTCCTTACTGGTGGGGTCAAAGGTCACAGCATCATACCCACCTAGTGTTGGTGTGGGAGTCGTCGTCTTAATACAGGAGCAGGAGCAGCCACGCCTACAACACAGGGAGTGTAGGCGACTCTCCCTCCGTAAGGTAAACTCGTGTATAACATCCCCATGTGGCACGTGATGCTGGGGTTGTCTCAGCTGCACCTGAGAAAGATGTAAATGACCATGTGACTGAGGGGAGGAACCGAGGCGAGGCCTACCTCCCACCAGCTGAGGCGAGGCTTGCCTCCCACCATCTGGGTGGAGAACGCCGCTGAAGTAAACAAATAGCCAGGAGGTGCTAACTAGACTAGCCTCCTTCAACGGCTCGTCGTAACTGATGTTTGCGTATAACTGACGGTGTGTGTAAGTGCACCGTTGATTGCCGATCTTCATTGGAGACTTCATGATCATTATATTGCCTTCAACACTTAATAGCAGAGGGGAGCAGTGACTTCACACACACACACACACAGGGGGAGAAAGAATACTTCCCACGTATTCCCTGCATGTCGTAGAAGGCAACTAAAAGGGGATGGAGTTGGGGGCTGGAAATCCTCCCCTCCAATTAAACGAACAATGTACAGTACTGAGGCACTGTACAACAGTAATGTACACTTTGCCATACCTGTTCGTATGTTTACACTCTGAATAAGGTAATAAAGTGGGTTATATGACGTGAGACACGCACTGCAATAAGAGGAGCATCATGTGAAGGTGAGAAAGGTAATGAGTGTCAAGATGGAGAAAGCTGATGGGGGGCGACGACGGACGACACGTCGTTAGTACCGCCCGTCATGAGTGAGGTGAGGAGACGTGTGGTGCCCCGCGAGACCCTCAAGCGTGAGGCGGCGTCGTAATGTTTATTGCTCCTCCGGCCAGCCAACCCCTCGCATCTTGGCAAGATTACATACATATGTGATGCTGGTCCTGGGTTAATTGGTAATTGATAGTGATGATAATAATAATAAAAATGATGATAATAATAATAATAATAATTATTATTATTATCAGTAGTAGTAGTAGTAAGGAGTAGTGAGTAGATCAGAGATGAGGTAAGGAGAGTACAGCTGTTAGAGAAGGTACGTAAGGTAAGCAGGAGTAGGGAACAAGAACCATAGCTGTTGTACCCCAGCAGCTGACGCAGTACACTCCTCCTCCCTTGTAAAATATGAGTGAAAGTCGGAGGCTGGGTCTTGCCACACGTATTGTGTTTTACGACCTGGTGTGACCTGGGACCTCGCTGGCTTTCTCGCTGTCATATGTGACTGTCCGAGGCTTCTACTGGTGTGTATATAACGGGCTTAGGTAGTGTGAAAGGCCGCGCCAACTACTGGGCGGCAGGTAAACGTTACCCGCCTTGCCATTATTGTATATCGGATTTTTGTCTCCAACTATTGAATCTACTGAAAGTTTTCCCGCCGATGATGACAGCTGCATAAAAATCAATGTTGTCCATGAATACAAAATGACGTGGTAAGCTACAGTCAGTAGCGGGAATAGCCAGCATGGGTACAGACGTCGGGAACTGTTGGGTCAGAAGCTTGAAACTGCTCATGCACTGACTTATAAAGTGTTAAAAGTTCTCTTAATAGTGTCCAACAACATTCTTTAAATATCTAAGTAGTAATAGAATCATTCACTTATTTATTTATTTTGTTATACATTCAGAAATCGTGTTTTTCCTGGTTATGCCGGTGGAGATTGAACAAAGCAATACTTATTCCCGCTACAGTTGACCCAAAGAAAATCAGGTTTTGCTGTCAGTCGCTTGAGAAAAATAAAAAGTTTGAAAAACAAAGTGTGAAATTGCTTCGTTTGATATATGAAAGCTCAGGTTTTGTGTCCTGCGTTGATTTATGTTGGCTCATATGCTATACGCAATAGAGATCCATGAGGTCAACCACGTGATATGTGTGTCAGAGATTTGAACCATTACAGCTTGTTTAGCTTGTTTAGGAGTCATCTGTGTCAGCTTGAGGTTTTCTGACGTTATTAGAACTAGGTTAGATAGTTTCTAGCCCCCAGCTTAAACTGTCCCGGTGTGGTAAGCCGGGAATTACGAGACGAGTGCAAGAAGCACAAGGAAAGTGCTGTCAGCCCGCGACGCCTGATGTAGACACCAGATTGCAAAACCAGTCGAGCGCCGGAGCTAAAATGAGTTCTCAACCTTGAGCGCGACTCTACAACAACAACCCTTCAGTATGATGGCATCATTGACGGACAAGTCTAAGGCTAGGCCATTAATGCCCCAGATTCGTGCCGTCATACTCAAGGGTCGTACTGTCGTACTCTCGTGCTCGAGTTAATTCAGTTGAAGTGACAACACGAAGGACCGTGATGCTGGGAGTGGAAGCTGCTGCGCCCGCACACAAGTGACAGTTGACATATTGCCGTTTTCTCTCCAAGAAATGAAACATCTGATTTTTACTTGGTTGTCGATGCATGTAAGTTTTATCGCGTTTTGGAAGTCATTTATAAAACGACCTACACAAAAATTATTGCAAGAATATTTCTATGAATACAAGAATTTATTTCGCTGATGTTCTTAAAGTCACGGTGGCAGCCGAATATAGTACTGATTACTGGACCTGTCGGAGGTAATGGGGTTATGAAATAACTTGCCACTTTACACTGTTGGTGGTGGTGGTCCGGAAGCAACTACTCACCACACTTGTGATGGTGTTAGTAGGTTAGGAAGCAGCTAGCCACTGAAATCAGTGGTGGTAGTGGGTCAGGAAGCAACTAAAACCACTGTAGGCAGTGGTTTTAGTTTTAGTTTGTACTATTTTCTAAGCGGTATTGGGTTAGAGTTGGGAAGGTGAGCCAGCACCAATAATTACCAGCAGTGGACGAACTGGACCCATCAGGCAAGTGGTAT
>JAUUDW010373991.1:0-13039 GCA_032361385.1 Panulirus guttatus
ATGACCTGGCTCATTTCAAGAGAAATGTTTTTCACTTTCTCAAAAATTTGTAAATACTTTCCCTGTCTGTTTTTCCCCCTTTTCTCAGTTCTCTTTATATTTCAATCAGGGCCCGTCCTTGATGTGGACTTTTGTCCGTGACTGGAGCCTTCAACATAAAAAGAAAAAGAAAAAAAATAAGAGTAAGGGCAGACACCTAAGCCTGATAAGTGAAGGTGATCATGAACACTCAGCAAGGTTGTAATTGTTATGAACTATAGCACTTTCATTAGTGATATAGTGTACCTAAAACAATACTCCCTTTCCCATGATTCAACAGATAACGTTTGAAAGAGGAAATGTGGATCTCACAGTAACACATAAGCATTGGATAAATAGTACACCCATGGAAATGGATTATTATACAAAGTTTGATAAAAGAAGTTACATTACACTCATCAAATGAAAATGGTGATCTGATACATAGAGTAAACAGTGGAAATTAAATGAAAGCTACACATGCACAATGGAACAAGAGTAACCTCTGGAAATAGCAAGCAATGATAAGAGATAAAAAAGACAAACTGAAGTACATGCAGATGTGCACAAGGCAGTTCATATGGACATGATCTAATCACAACCTTAATTTTTTTTTTTGAAACAGATCAATGATGTAGACAGTGAACAGTTCTTCAGGAGAGATTTAGGGATAAAACAGCCAAAGGGCAGAATGGAAAAATAAGCAAGAAACTTGTTCAAAAATGTTATTAGGAAATACTTTGATAATAGAGTCTTGAATGAATGGAATCAAATAACTGCCAGCATACATAAATTTAAGAAGTATGTTCATGGAGGATGTTCAAGAGATGGGGCCCTATACAGTACAAATAAGCGATTATAAATATGTAATTACACTGTTTCTGTTAAAAAAACTTATAATAGTATTCAGCAGTCTTACGTGCCTACCACATACTGTATAGTTCAGACTTCCCAAAGGGTCTTCCTATTCACCTTTTCGAACACCTTTTCTAAATCCATAAATTCTGCATACACCTTCTGTTAAAAGAACTTAACAAGTTTTTTATGCAAAAATTTGACATGCACACCCTCTTCTCTTCTGAAACCCACCTTGTTCCTCTCCAACATAGGTTCACTAATCCATTTCAAACCAGTCAGTCATGATAAATAGTACACCTTTATGTACTATGCTAAGGAAGCTTTTTCCTCTATGATTCTTATACTTGCTTCTTCTCGCTCATTCCTTATACAGCAGGATATTTACTGCCTTTGTCCAATCATCAGGCACTTGACCACTTTTCCATGCACTTGATATATATACAGACAGGATTGTTACCTTAAATTCCCTTGTGTAATAGAATTATTAAGAAGTCTTTTTCTTGGCAGGATGCTGTGACCAACATTTGCCAGGCTGCAGATAGACACTTAGTACAGTTGGTGGAGTGGGCTAAACATATCCCACACTTCACTGATCTTCCGGTTGAAGACCAAGTTGTATTACTTAAGGCTGGTAAGTAATAAGAGAATCATGTAATATTGTAAAAACTGATTTTGGCCACTTCCAAAAAGCTGGTTGTTGAAAAAAAATAATTCGTACCAGTGGCATTAAGGAGTTGCAGGTTCATTGACATCCTGTAAAGAAAAGAAGAAATGTTGGAAAAAATTTTGATTCTTTCATGGTAGTGCTTTCTTCATTTGCCCCATGAAAACATCATAAATTGGATATCATTGCATCATTTTATTTTTTGCAGGTTGGAATGAACTACTAATTGCTTCTTTCTCACACCGGAGCATGGGAGTTGAAGATGGCATAGTTTTAGCTACAGGACTTGTGGTAATTACCAAGATATTTTTTTCCATACATATATGTAAAGTGTATAATATTACAAGTTGGGAAGATTATTGAAGTGTCAAAGTTATGCTTCTAGTGTAAATGATAAGTTTGCAGTTACAGCCTGCCATTCACTCATAATTGTTTATGACTGTTGGCCATACTTTTAATATGGTACTTGATGTGGTAATAGAATGATTTTGAAACATGAAAATACATTTGAATTTTATATGGACAAATGTAATGAATATACAGAGTGATTTAGCACCTTATGTTTGTTGGCTTTGAAATCCTTACATTCTTTCATCATCTCTGCACACAGGTTTACTGAGATAAAAGTAAGAGCAATAAGTGATAACACCTATTGAAAGTGATGATTTGTGTTTTCATGTAACCTTTACATTTTTAGGAAGAACCAAGAGTAAGGTTACATATTGTATACTGGTATTCTGTTATGGTTAACTTTGCAAAACATATTTTAGTATGCTCGGACCTTATTTTTATGTTAAGTCATAATAATGATCCAATTTGTATCATTCAGAGGAATAACCTCCTGACATTGTAGAAGGTAGTGAACAGTTTTTAATTAGAGCATTTTACATTCAGGAGTGTATTACATAACCACTCTTTTTTTCACCATGGTTATTTTTAGTTCTGCATATTATGTAGAAAATATAATGTAATAATGAAAAATATTGTGTGGTTTAAATGTCTTTTTTTCATAGAAACCTGTTAGAATATTCTGAAAGGGTCTATGATTAAGACTGTATTTCATTTTTTTATTTAGACGAGTCTTCAGTCACATAAGTGACATTTGAACTAATATATAAGAATCATCAATTCTTTCCATACAATATGAAACAAATAAAAAAATCATCTGAATTAAGATCTTGCAATCATGGTTATCAAAGGAATACACATTGGGTTTATAATCACTGCTTTTTTAACCACATAAACACATTAAAACTCACATTTGATCTTGCTAGTCTTTTATAGGGCATGCCCTCTGTTTTCATAAGTGCGTACTCCACATTCTTGCTAAAACTGTACGTTTCTAATTCACTTTCCTCTTCAGATAAATAAAATGAGAAAATTTCTTCCTTATTTGATCAATCAAGAACTCTTCATATTTTCAAGGGTAAAAGAATGCTTATATGGGTGGCAAAGGTGCAGCAGTAGGTGCACTGGGCCTGTGGGTATGCAGTAGGCACAGCAGATGCAGTGGGCCTGAAGAGAAGTCATGTAACTGCTCATCATGGTCACTAGAAGGATACTGGGGTCTCCAGGCTGCTTTGATGGCATCATTATTTTTTGAGCTTCCATGTATTATCAGCTGATGGAATCTATAATGTAACGTATGGAGAATTTAACTTGTGGCCAGAAATAAGATAATAGTAATAGCACCCTTCAATTCAAAACAAAAAGGTGAATAGGAAGGCCCTTTGGGAAGTCTGAACTATACAGTATGTGGTGTGCACGGAAGACTGCTGAATACTGTTATGAGTTTTTAGAACAGAAATAGTGTAATTACATACTTGTAATCACTTACTTGTACTGTATGGGGCCCCATCTCTTGAACATCCTCCACAAACATACAACTTCTTAAATTTATGTATGCTGGCAGCATTAACAATATAATATCTTCAGTAATTTCATTCCATTCATTCAAGACTCTGTTATCAAAGTACTTCCTAATAACCATAGCACTGAAAGGGTTAAGGATATAAACCTTCCTAAATCATTTTTAAGCAATGTAGAATCCAAAATTAAATCACCAAGGCCTGTGCCATGTAGCAGAAGGCAGAAAGCACCCCATCTTCTTTTGACTGCCATATCTAGCAACACTGCTTGTGTTGGAGGTCTGCCTTAACTTCGAGATACTTCATGTTCATAGCCAAATGATGTTAGAGTATTAAAGACTTTCTTGTAAGAAGTGGGAATGCTTACTCACTGTTATAAAAAGTGATAAATGATTACTGATACCTTCAAATGTAATGCATTTATGTTTTTCACCAGGTACACAGAAGTAGTGCTCATCAGGCAGGTGTTGGAACCATTTTTGATCGAGTATTATCAGAGTTGGTTGCTAAGATGAAGGAAATGAAGATGGATAAGACTGAGCTAGGCTGCTTACGCTCTGTGGTGCTATTCAACCCTGGTAGGTACTGGATTTTTTAGTGTACTCTTTATTCTTTTGTTTTATAGAAGAAAGAAACAAGTGAGGAATGTTCATCCTCATTTGCTCTGACTGGTTTCTCTGAATGGGTGTGGATGTAACTAAAACAAGAAGGGAGTGATAGGTAGTAAGTCTGAGGAGAGGAACCTGGATGTTCTTGCTCTGAGCAAAACAAATCTAAAGGGGAAAGGGGAAGAATGGTTTGGGAGTGTCGTAGGAGTAAAATCGGGTTAGTTTGAAGTGGTAGCACTGCAGCTGAAGGAGTTGTGAAATTATGGGAAAGTCTAAGAAAGTGAGCCCCAGAATAATATGGGTAAAGATGAAAGTAGATTACAATAGGTGGGTGATTTTTAGTGCTTATGCACCTGGCAAGAAGACTGGTAGGAACTGCGTGAATGTGTCAGCAGTTTTGTTGGAAGAGATTAAGTATTAATGATGGGTCATTTGAATGTGAGATTGGATAATGTGGCAGTTGAGGGCATAACTTGAGGGCATGGGATACCCAGTGTTATGAATTAAGAATGGTGATTTGGAATAGCTGGTTTAAAAAGGGGGGTGTATGTACATAAGTATACATGGGTGAGCTGGAAGATAGTAAGGGGGTGTTATTGGAATATGTACTAATTTATAGCTATGCAAAGGTGAAATTCTTGGATGTGTAAGTGCTGAGAGGGGCAGTTGGTGGGATGTCTTATCATTACTTGGTGGGAATATGGTTGAAGATTTTTAGAGACTTTAGGAAATGAGGAAATGGTACAGGTGAGAAGAAGATGGTAAAACAGAGTGACCTTGGAAATGAGGCTTATGAGATGAGATACCAGAAGAGACTGGGTATCGAATGGCAAAAGGTATGAGTAAATGAAGCTAGTGTCACGGGTGAAGAATGGGAGGTATTTAAGGAAGCATTGCTTACATGTGCGAGAGAAGTGAGTGGCAATTAGAAGGTGGGGGTTGGACAGGTGAGAAAGGGTAGTAACTGGTGGGTTGAGGAAGTTAAGTTGCAAATGAAAGAGATAAAAGTTGTGAGGTCATTATTTGCAAAGAAGGAGGGCAAGTGATTGGGAAATGTACAAGAGAAGCTGGAAGATGCAGAGGCTGATAAAGAGGGTAAATGAGAGTTGGGATGAGTGATTATTAGCAAACTTCAGGGAGGATAAGAAAATATTTTGAAAGAAGGTTCATAGTGTGAGTAAAACGAGAACAAATAAGAACATCAGTGAAGGGAGAACAGGCAGAAATGATGTGAAGAGAACATTGGGTGAATATTTTAAAGGATTGTTATATGTGTTAGATGACATGGTGGCAGATGTGGGATGTTTAGGACATGGAGGTATGTGAAATGAGAGAGTCATGGCAAATGATGTGGTGAAAACCTTGCTTAAGATGAAGTGTGGCAGAGCAGCTGGAGTGGATGGAATTGCAGTTGAATGTCTCAAGAAAGGTGATAATTGTGTTTTTGATTGGCTCATGGAAAGGTGCCAGAGGATTGGCAGAATACATGGGGGACAAATTACATAGTTGTAAGTTTATTGAGTGTACCTGGTAAGTTGGATGGGAGAGTGGTGAGTGAAACGGTGGTGGCATGCATGGGGTTTCAGAATGGAGAGGAACAATGTGGCTTCAGGAGTGACAGAGGATGTGTGGATCAGATGTTTGCTTTGAAGAATGAGTGTGAGAAGTACTTAGAGAAACAGAAGGACTTCTGTGTGGCATTTATAGATCTGGAGAAGGCATATGATAGGGTTAAAGAGATGCTGTGTGGATGATGTTGCAAATATATGGTGTGAAAGGAAAGCTGCTAGAAGCAGAGAAGTGTGTGTGAGTAGGGAGAATGAAGACGGGTCTGTGGCAGTGTTGTGTGATGTTATAAATTGCAAGATTTGGCCATGGATTGGGTGGTGAGGGATCTTAGAGAGAGGAGCATTCTGTTGGGGATAAGGGTTCATGGGAGATGTCAGTTTTTGTTTGCAGATGACATAGTGCTCATGGCAGATTTATGTGAGAAACTGCAGAAGCTGATGGGTGAGTGTATGACAGGTGAAAGTTGAGAGTAAGTGGGACTAAAAGCAAGGTTATTAATTTTAGCAGTGAAGAGGTACAGATTATTTGGAGCATGAGTTTGAATGAAAAGAACTTCAAGGAAGTGGAGTATTTTAGATACCTAGGAGTGGATATATTAGAAGGATTAGAACTCTGGGAGCTGAAGGAAGGTTGGCAGAGTGTGGGGGTAAAGGTTCAGGGCTAATTGAGGAATGTTTGGAAAGAGAGGCCACTGTTTTAAGGGCAAAGATGGTTAAGTTTGTTGGTATAAAAGTCCCATCGGTGATGTATGGATAGGAAGCATAGGCATTACGCAAAAATGTAAATAATCTAGATGTGTTGAAGAAGAAATGTTTTTCGGCAATGTGTGGTATGAGGAGAGTTGATCGAATAGGAAATGATTGGGGAAGGGAGAGGTGTGATAGTAAAAGGAGTATTTTTGAGAGGGCTGAAGAGGGTGTGCTGAAATAGTTTGGACACATGAAGAAAATGAGTGAGGAGAGGATGAATTAAGAGGGTATACATGTCAGATGTAGAGGGAAAAAGGAAAAGGGAGGAAACCAAGGAGGAGCTAGAATGATGGATTGAATGATGCTTTTAGGGCTTGAACATGCAGGAGAGTGTGAGGCATGCAGTGGATGAGAGCAAATTGGAGCAATGTGGTATACAGGGGATGATGTACTCTCAGTAGGCTGAATCAGTTGATATGAAGCAATTGGAAGAAACCACAGAAGAATCAGTAGGGCCTGGTTGTGGATAGAGGGCTTTAGTTTTGGTGCCTTATGCTGTTCATGACAGCTAGAGTGTGGTTGTGGGAATGTGAGGCCATTTCTTTGTTCTTGACACCACCTCATTAATGCAGGAAATGATGAACATGCATGAAAAAAAATATTCCTTTGTTTTAATAGCTAGGTTTAAAGCAGTTAACTTAGTGTTAATTCTCAATACAAATTTGGACTTTAATGTAAGACACAAAATACCAGTATTAGATTAATATCCACGCTCAGTAATGAAATATTTATTGATGAGCAAGGGTGTTGGTAAAAGAAAACACATTTGATTTAAATAGTAAGTTATTGGACCCAAATGTTTACAGAAATTCTTGTAAGTAAAATGAATTTTGTTAGGAATTTCTTTCCCCTGCAGTCTTTCCTGTGAGCATGAGAAAGTCTCCCAGATATGCTTTTTGAAAATCAGATTTAGGACCTTCTAATGCATGGGAAAATCAGAATTAAGGCCTCCTTACCATCAAGCTTTCTGGTGGGTAAACATTGGCTTCCCCATCCATCACAGCCCTTCCAACTACGTCTTGACAGTTTTCAGGGTTCGGTCTTACTTTGGCCAATCAGAGAACAGAAGAGAGGTGATGTCATCAACTTGTTCGTTTCAGACCACCAGGCAGCATAGAATTCTCTTGGGTCATATGTTGATCAGATAAGCATTTTTCTGGATCTTTTTGCTAGATCTTCTCTTCATATACTGACATGGATATTGAGAGTATTATATGTGATAGACCAGTTTGAAGCAGTGATTGTGTAGTGATCAGCTCTGACTAAATAGTAATTGTGTACATTAAAAGAAAAGAGGTGAGACAAAACATAAGAGGAGATATAATACTAGTGGTTACATAAACCTCAACAATTTCTATGGCAACATAGATTGGGAAATGGAATTCAATAGCCAGGAACCAGGGATTTATGTTTAGAAGTTCAGTGAAATTTACACTTTAGGAGTAAGAATGTAGAGGAAATGGTAAAATAGAGGAAAGAATGGTTTATGGAGAGATATCAAAAAGTAAAGGAACTTTGAGATGTGCAGTGACAAAGATACAGGTGGCTCTTCAGCTAGACAGCATTTGCAAGATACAAAAGAGTAGGAAAAGAAAGGAGGAACAAAGAATATTTGAAAAGAATATTGTGGACAAGGCAGGAGAAATCCAAACTTTTTCCTTAAATTCATCCAGAGGCATTTGTCAGTTAGAGCAGCAAATCAGGGTAAGGGATTCAGAGGGAAGAATTATAAAGGATGATTTAAGGTTATGTGAGGAATTGAATGACAATTTCATGAAAAAGAATGGGGAAATATAGCATTGAGATATCCAGAAAAGACATTAACAGGATACTGAAAGGTCTTGACTCCCATACAAGTTGTGGTCACCTTGAAATTTCACCATTTATATTGAAACTGTGTTCATATTCCTTAGCTACACCACTTGAAATGCTTGTGCATTTGTATAAGAATGGAGACCAGGAACAAGCGCTTAAATGCAGACCAGTCTCACTGATGAGAGTGGTCTGTAAGGTTCTGGAAAAGATAACTAGAAAGCAAGTGGATGACATTCTATAGAGGAGAAATTACATAAGTGAGAAACTATGGTTTTAGGAAAAGAAGTCTTACCTAACAAACCTCTTGGATTTCTATGAGAGATTGAACTCTGTCCTAAACAAAAGGGGAAAAGTGTGTGGATTGACGATATCTGGACTGCCAAACGGCATTTGACATTGTACTGTATACGAATCTAATTAAAAAACAGGACCATCAGGCAGGAAACTCCTTCAGTGGTTAGAAGACTACCCCAATGGAAGGTAACACAAGGCACATGTTAGAGGAGCCTTCTCCAAATGGGTGGAGGTAACTATCAGAGTATCACAGGGTTCTTATTCTGTAACCATTACTGGTCTTGATCTTTATAAATTTCTTGCTTGAAGGTATGGTGTGTTAAAGATGATGTAAAAGTCATGAGGGAAGTGAAAAGTGAGGATCATTGCATCAACTCACAAGGGAAAATTGGTAGACTCCAAAGTTGGTCTGATACATAGCTGATGAAATTCAAAACAGAGTAAATATGAAGGACTGAGGATGATGATAATGTAGCAGGAAGTAAGCTTCAGGATTATGTGTGTGAGAAGGACTTGGGAGTTGACATCATCCCTGACCTGCTGCAGACTTGGGAGTTGATATCCTTGACCTGCTGCAGACTTGGGAGTTGATATCCTTGACCTGCTGCAGACTTGGGAGTTGACATAATCCCTGACCTGCTGCCAGAGTCCCATTCTAAACTTTGTCAGCAGACAAACTGTCTGCTGGAAAATTTAAAATAACTTTCATAATTGTTTTCATTATCTACTCATGTTTTTTCAGTCACAACAGATTGACAGGTATGCCTAATACACCTTGTGTCTAAAAATCCATACTCTTTTCACATTATGAATTCTTATTATTCAGTAGAATTGCAGTGAGTTTCATAGTGAAGTTTTAAGGTAATATTTGGATCAGTGTTGTTGAGAATCATTCACTTTAATGTAAAGACCTGTGGTGAACTGTTTGTGAAAAATTCTGAAAGTACAATCCATTTGTGAATGCAAGGGCCAGCTTAGTGTACATCTGTAGTTAGCAATTTAAGTTGTCCTTTATACCATTTGAAATGAACATTTTTATTCCCAACAACTAATTGCCTTTCCTTCCTTTGTGATTTTATCATTATTATACAACCCCAGGACTCCTTTTATGGGACTACTGCAGCTTTAAGAATGCACTCCTCACAGAAACAGGGAAATAATGGGTTGATGAAATTCTACTCCTTTTCATACATTGACAGTGGTACAGCCTTACTAAAGATGAGAGTTTAGGAATATCAGTGATTAGTTATTAAAAGATATTCAATAAACACAGTATATTATTAGAAACAGCATGAGATTTTTTTCATCTCACATCCAGATGCCAAGGGATTGACTTGCTGTAATGATGTAGAGATATTACGTGAGAAGGTTTATGCAGCGCTGGAGGAGTACACACGCACTAGCTACCCTGATGAGCCTGGCCGGTTTGCAAAACTTCTCCTACGACTACCAGCGTTGAGATCCATAGGCCTAAAGTGCCTTGAGTATCTCTTCCTGTTCAAGGTAAAGTATTCCTCTTACTGTTAGGTATAGGTAAATGCAAATTTTTCTACAGTAGCTAGTATCAGTTAACTTTTGATATAGGAAAAGAATATATCATCATTTTTTCCTTCATTATTTCTCTGGCAGTATTTTCACTGTAGGTGACTTGAGCAGGGCCCCTGAGAGGAATTTTATCAGGGGGGTACAAAGTTTCTTTTGGCCCCCTTTCCTTCTCCATTAGTCATCCTGTTTTTATCCACTACAGTTTTAGGCCATGAGGTGTAAGGCCAAAAAAGAGTATGGAAGATGAGAGAGGGGTGGAATGGAGTGCTCTGTTGATTTTCTGCATTTTGTGAGACCCAGGAAATTCCTGGTCTCCCTTTTGGACCCCCAGGCCCAGGAATGATGTACCTCCTGCACCCCCTCTCAGAGGCTCTGGGTCACTTGAGTCTTTCTCACACCATTACACTCATTCCTTCTTTCACAAATCATGTTTTGTATATTTTCTTCATTCCTCTCAGACAATCTTCTTTTTCTACTTCTGTATTCCTTCTTGCTGAGCCTCTTAGTCTTATTTGATTTGCTTCGGATGAAGTGATTTTGGAGACCTTCAAAGTTAAGTTTAGAGTAATCAAATACTGAGATAGGATGTGAAGATGAAATTTTTGCTCAGCAGAAGAAAGAGATATAACAAGTTATACAAGTGTGTATTGCAGTATTACTTTTTAACACATTGATTTTCCCACTTCAACGAGGTAGCTTCAGTAATAGATGAACATTGGCCTCATATATACATTTCCACCTTCTAGCTGTCGTGCATAATGCAATTAATCCTGAGCCCACTGTTCTATGGTTTACTCTGACAGCTTCATTTGCGTTGGATCAGTCCATTTACACTTTGTCAGTTGCTGTATACCACATTGCTAACAGTTGTTCATAAAACAAGACCTTGTATTTTAAATTTCATGACAACAGTTTATGCAGTAATAGGTTTATTTCACATATTCTGAGACCATGCAGTGTACAGTATTAATTTAGTTCCATTATCCTAAATATTTGAATCTACTGATATTAATAGCATTCATATAATTTTTGCTAGTATATCATCCATGTGCATATCAGTGTAACTACAGTTAAACAGTAGTTTGGTTAAACTGCAGGCAGTATAGATAAAAACTTTTGTGGAGTTAAATGGAAATATGGTATTATCCATGTAATACACCTTTCCCCTTCTTTGAGCTGGGGACCTGTTCCCATCTCCCCAAGTTCTCCCATTTTTGCTTCTGCCTCAGGAAATTGTGTTCTTACGCATAATAGCTAGAGAATGAGTGTGAGCGGATGTGGCCTTTCTTTGTCTGTTTCCTAGTGCTACCTCGTTGATGCAGGGAGTGGTGATGCTGTTTCCTGTGGGGTGTGGTGATGCCTGGAATAGTTACATGTGTATATATATGCATATGTGTATGTATTTGTATGGACATATATTTATGTATGTGCGTGTTTGTATAATATGTGTGTATATAAGTGGATGGGTCTTTCTTCATCTGTTTCCTGGCGCTACCTCAATAACGTGGGAAATGGTGATCAAGTATAATAAATAAATAAATAAATAAATAACCAGTTTTGTACAGATAGTTTACATATGAAGCATGTTTACAGATCATACTTGAGCTTAAAAGCATTTGTTTTATCATTTTTGACCTACTTATTTTTTTCTTTTAAAACAGTCACAGAATATCTTACTTTGGTTCACTTCATACCAATTAGTGATTTTGACTGAGTTAGTCTCTTTTGTTTTCTCATAGTATGAAATTAGAATTATTCAAACAAAGAAAGTAGGAATTCTAATGGAACTTTTAACAAGGTGAAAATTTGCTACTTATTCCCACAAAGTTTTTTGCTTTGGTTTACAACTTAAGTTTAACAGATAGCCTCACCCTCATATTGTTCATTGTTTTCAAGGCCAAGTAAACATAGTTACTACATATCAAGTGTAACATTAGTTGTTACTTTATGTATAGTGAACAGGATAATTTCAGTGATATTACATGAATATTATCACTTTAAAAGATCTCAGATCAAAATAAAATCTATAACTGAGACAATCCTGTATGGGAAAAATGTGCCAGATACTCACATGGTCAGTTACTCAGTGAATTTGGTGGATTAAACATGTAAAGTGTTCTATGCTTTACAAACCTTGGTTAGTAGCACAAAGAATGTCCAATTATCCGACTTTAGTGTATCTGATCTTTCCAACTATACATTAGAATTCATCCAAATCTGGTTTGACATCAAAAGCTTCGTCATCTTACTTTTTGACCCCAAAGTAGAACTTAAACAGGCTTTCCCAAATCAGCCACTAGAGGTGCTGCTCTTCCAACACCTATTGTCACTTGTTTTACATCTTGGAGTTCTTTGCTGGATACCTTGATGGCTGCTCTCATTGGTATTGGACATACACAGAAATAACATATCATCCCTTCACACTGTCAGTTATAAAAGTGCAGGAATTTTGACAAATGCTGTGGGAAACAGTAAAAACAAGCAGAAGCAGAAACTTAACACCTTAAATTGCAGTGAAAAAGGTGAGCCTAAAGCATAACTGTGCCATGGGTATGACATGGATAGGACACTTTAATGGAGGATTCACTTCATACATGCGTGCATTGCAAGACCGTAAGAGGAACTTCATTTTTTTTTTTTAATGAGCGGATATATGCACAATACAGCTTTTCACCTGTAATCAGTTTTTTCTTTAATAACATATTAAAAGGATCCAGTTCTTCTATTAATATCTATCTTACTCAGTCCCACTGTGTTCAGATAATAGGACTTTCACTGTAGTAATCAAAAGCATAGTTATCAAGGTGTCATTGTTATGGACAGTATATGTACACATTGTGTTTTATTGCAGTTAGCAGCTTAGGTTTAAAAGCAAGCTGTATCCTAATATTTTTCTTCAGTCATGGACTGGCAGATGTGACACCTGTACCTTTGTACTTTTTATTGTACAAGTATATCCCTGGGGATAGGGGAGAAAGAATACTTCCCACGCATTCCCTGCGTGTCGTAGAAGGCGACTAAAAGGGGCCGGAGTGGGGGGCTGGAAACCCT
>JAUUDW010374211.1:0-20720 GCA_032361385.1 Panulirus guttatus
CGGCACACCCTTGAGTTCCCGATGGCCACACAATAATCATGTGACGCAGCAGCTTGCCGAGTATTCCGAGGTCTAGCCAGAGGAGGGGGCACACAAGCAGACAGCTCTCGGGAACAAAAGCCAAAGTAATACCTATAGAAAAGGGAAAGTGAACCAACATTGTGGCTCTAAGTTTTTCTTCTGTCTCTTCATATGGCAGGCCCCATATGACTGGTTCTACCATCTTAACATTATTATTTTCATTTTTTATAGCATTTTTCATGAGAAGGGGGAAAAGGTCTACAGTATTTGGAAGGACAGGCAAATGGTGGGAGATGAAATATATATAGTTTTGAGTTTTACTTACTATCCTGCCACAGCTGTATGTAAGCTTTACATAGCTATATCTATGAAGCCAAAAAATTTTATGAAATAGATTTTTCACTGTATTGCAGATCATGTTATTTTAAAAATCATTTGAATTCTTTAGATTCATACGAGATTAATTCAGATGTAGTTTAGATACTAAAGGGCTTGCAATTACATGTTCACATTTAAAACTCGTTTTGTACAGACCTGTGTGGTAACACCTGATGAAGGCGTAGAAGAAGGCAATGAAGAGGGAGAAGATCTGGATAGTACAACTGACCACATCCCCACTAATGAGGACACTCCAAATGGAATAAGTAAATAATTGCTACTCTTCTTATCTTAACTTTTTTGCTCAGTCATGTTTACTATGAAAAATGATAATTTGCAATCTGTTTAATGGTTGATTTACTGTAGCATTTATGAAAAAGGCCAGGAGGAGGTGCTAGTTCTTTTAGGTTTAACCCAGTGTCGAGACTTATTTAGTCAGGTAGAATAGTTTTTTCTACTTCATAACGTTATGAACAAAAGTAGATACTTATTCCTTCTTGAAAACAAACTCCTGAAGGGAAGATTGCTGATGCTTTATACAGATGTCTACATAATGATACATCAGTGTTGTTAATTCATTTAACACGCAAACAAAAATGTTCAAACTTTAACCTTAAGTATTTTAAGAACAGTGTTAAAGATTTTGATTAGAGTATGTGTATCAGTAATTTCCATTTTGTAATTACGAGTTTTTCATGCAGAAAGGGAGCTTTACTTTCATCATTGACTATATGTATGTGTGCATGTTTACTTGTCAACGATTACCTGCTTGTGAAAAAAAAGGAGATTTTCATTCAAGTGGGCCTATCTCTTTAGGTTTTCTTTAGTGCTATATAGAATCATAAACTTTTAATAGTCTCCAGATATATATTTTCCTTACTTAGTTTGCTCCGTGTATCCATAACTCTATTAGTATACAGTGGAAGTATTTCTTCATGTCTTCTGTAACTTGATTCTTATGTTTTTCTGTCACTTTGCAACTTTTCATTTCTAAATTGGAAGAACTGATGAGTATTGATTTCTTTAGATCCATTCAGAAACTTGTACATTATAATTTTGTTTTCCCTCTTCCTTCTTTCTTCCGGTGCGGGTAATTCCATGACTGCTGGCCTATCCTTATAGCTTTGTTCCCTTGTATCTGGTATAGTGTTTGTTGCCTGCCATCGAACCTTCACCTACAAATCATTGTGCTCCCTCAAATGGGATGACTTAATTGGTGCTGTACATTCTAGTTTGGGTCTAATATATCCTGAAAAACCTTTCTACCTACTAGGTTTTGTCTGGTAAGCATAAAGATGAGAAAACTTGGCTCTTTTGTTGGGAAATTCAGCCCTGTTACCCTTTCTGTAAGGGTTTACCACTCCTGCCTCTAGAACAGATGCCAAACACTCACTGAATTCATCCTCTCTGCATCTAGTGTTTGTATCCCCTAGGCCAACATCTTGGCAAACCCAAGACTACCATACAGTGCTGGGATTGCTATTCCCCATTCTCTCTCTCTCCTTCGCTCTTGAAGGGATTGGAAAAACTAGATCTGATTATTATATGGGCAGGTGCCTTTAACTTTCATTTTACTGAACGGCAAAGAGAGGAGTAGATTATGGATGCAGATACAAATACAAAGAAAAGATTAATGGATCAGCAGACAAAGGAGAACAGTTCCAAACACTAGTTCATTTTTGTGAATTATTCAGCCTTGCACAGGTAAACCAGAGGCTGACAAGAGGGACAGTACAATTGATCATCTTTTTGCATATGACCTGGCACTGTTTTCAGATATAGAAGTGAATGATACGAGCCTATATCACAGTATTTTAGAAAACTCTGTAGTCTATAATAGGGAAAGAATTGAATGTGAGTGTGAAACAAACATAGGACAGTAGTAAGTTAAGTGGTGGATGAAAGGAATAAACCGAAAGAGGATGTGGAAAAGAAGTTTAAAAGGTTGTACAATAGTAGAAAATATTGAAGAGATGGGGCCTCAAAAGGTGCAAGGATAGAACAGTCAGGGGCTGTGACATGAAATTAAACAAGAAACTTGTTAGAAAAGATGGAAAGAAATACTTTTATTGAAGTGTATAAGGGTAGTGCATGAATGGAATAACTTGAGTTATTAGACTGTGAACTAGGGCACCAAACAGAAGTTTAAAAGTTGTATGGACCTCCATGGCATAGCAGTTATTGTTGCCAAGAATGACACATTCACAGGCCACCATGGGTCATGCCTACTTTGTTTGATTGCTGGTCATGGTAGTCAGTCCACAGTCATCCCAGCTGTTCATCCTCCCTTAGGAGTTGGTCAATAAGATGGGTTCCTGGCTGAGGCTATGGTATGCATATATACAGCACATATCAAAACAGATGACCTTAATTAGGGCATCCAGTTGCCTATACTGTTTCAGCTACCTTAAAGAAAAAAAGTTCAAGAGGTGGTGCCCATAAATATTCAACTCTCTCCCTGTTCAGTACAAGGAGGATTTGATCACACACACACACACACTCTATCTGTCTATCAATCTATCTATATCTCTGATGCTAGTTCCAATTTTAACTCCCTCAAAGGGGTGGCCATGGCATCAAAGTCTCCATAAATAAAGAACCCCAGTGCCAATTCTTAGGCTTTCGCACTTCACCCTTAACAGGCCGCTAGCAGAGGGCAAGTCTAGTATAGTGTTTGCAGAAGCTCCTACCTATTGTTTCTAATGACTACATCCGACTAATGCTTCCACCTACTACTTTTACCTACTGTTTCTACCTAATGCTCCTGCCTAATTGTTCCTACCTATGACTTCTATCTACTGCTTTTACCATTTTGCCAACAAGCAGGGCTAGCGCACAGTGCTCACTGCAGGAAAATCTAGAGTTATGAAGAATGCGCTGCGTGAGTTAAGTGTTGTCAAGTGTTACATATGACAAGGAGAGATTGCATGTTTTTGGACAGAATGCCAGTAGTCCACAAGTCAGTGAAGCAGAAAGAAAAGATAGCTACCTGGGTCAGAGAAGTGCAACTTGACAACCAATAAAGTTCTAGCTTACTATGCATTCATCACTAACAGAAGGCATACGTGGATTTAAGAGGTTGTATGATAGTAGAGAGTGTTCAAGGATTGGACCCTCACAAGTACAAAACTTCCTCCCCATACTATACAAATATGTATTTACAAATGGTTGATTAATTATGAGTGTGCACAGATACACACACACACACACACACACACACACACACACACACACACACACACACACGCACACCTCAATTTGAATATTTCTAGCAAGAAACAAGCTAAAGCAATTTGTTTATGACCAAGAGGTAGGCATTAACCTCAAACTGTCGCTAGAGTCCCACATTAGGAGAAAGTAAAGAAGATATACTATCAGCTGGCAGCAAACTGTTCACATTCTGAATTAGGTAAAAACTAGAATATATTTCTCAAGTTTGGTCATTTCACTGAAAGAAGCACAAAGAATTAACAGATAAGGTCCAGAGATGGTACCAGAATCAAGTGAGCTGAGTTACAAGGTAAACTTTGAGGCCTTAAATATGTTTACCATGGAAGAAAGAACCGAGGGGTGACCTAATCAGAGCCTTTAAGTTTTTAATCCATTTATTGCTATAATCATCATTTGACAATGCATGATTCACTGTTATTACTTTCAGTTGATATTTTTATGGTTTTTGTCTTCATATGAATTCCCAGGTGATATTTAATTTCACCATTTACCCATAGATGTCATCAGAATTCTCCCACCATAAATGAAAAAATTTTCCATGCCTCAGTCACCCATATATATCATCATAAAAGATATATACAGTGCAGGCTCTCACTCTCTCCCAAATAAAAATTTAGGTAGTTGTAGAATAAAGAAACAGTTGTAATATTTTTGCTTATATCTTTGTAAAAAAGATTAGTTTTGTTGAGTACGTGAGATTAGTTTTGTTGAGTATGTGATAATTATATAGTCAATTTTTTATGTATGATGAAGTTTATTATAAAAGAAAGATGAAATTACATCTAATTACTTAAGCACTGTAAAATTTCTACACACAGTACACAACTTTAAGACCTATCAGATAGTGCGCAAAGGGTTATAGGTCTCTCCACCACATTTCTTTGGATTAGCGTAGTCTTTTAAAGGAGCAAATTTGTTAATCAGTATGAACAAATTCCATGGCAGTGACAGTGGTATGTAAGTCTTTTCCTTTCCTGGGCAGTGATTGATATGCTCTTTGAAAATGGCAGCCTACAACAATGATGTGCTAACATTTCTTACATCTGTTAAACCCTTAAACATTGGTATTGCCTCTGAGATTCATCTTTACAAAAAAAAGATATAGAATTTATTTTCTTTTTTTTTTACAGAGAATTTCCACATAATACAGTACTTGATTAAAGAAAATACCCAAAAGTGTAGTATACTTTTCACTGTGTTTGTGTGGGGGTGTTGAGTGAACCAAGGAAGGCTTATACTGTCAGCATGGATACCCCTTACCTGTCTAGGCAAGATGATTGTTTTGTCCAGAAATGATTGCATATTCTATAATGTACATCATTACATAGTTTATGATTTCTTTTCAAGGTGTAATTTCACACTACTCATACTTATTTTTTATGTACCTTTTACATACTTTACATTCCTTTAACAAATGATACTTGCTTTTATGTGTTTACATGTTAATTACCCAGACAAAATTATATTTATGCAAATGAATGATGAAATGACTTTATTTGCACCAAAAATATCAGCATTCATACCTCAGAAACCATTTTTTTTATTCTAAAACTAACCTCAGGAGTGGGTGTTGACAATCACATAGATGACATACATACACTTTCTTTGACATTTTGCGGGTGACTGAAATGCATGATATTTTCTGGCTGTGCCAATATGCTGCCGGTGGTGTCTGTAGGTAATTAGTGGAAGAAAACATCAGCTGGGATTTTAACATAGATGAGATGCTTAATTCATCATATGACGATGAAATCAGGGCTATGAGGTTCATCGCAAGATAAATGAAGTTCTTTAAGGTTTAAATATCCAGCTGACATATTTTACCATTTGTAGCCTGTAGAGTTCTCTACTGTGAAGGTATAGGAAAAAATTTTACTATCCTCAGTACCTCTACAATCACCATTATAAGTGCATAGCTGTCCACCTGAAATCATGTGTACATGGTGACCCTGCAGAAAATACATGGATTGTTGGATGACCTAAGTTATAAAGAGAAAACTCATGATAGAAATCAGCTTGTGAAAAAAGTGAAAAAGAATAACTTGAGAACTGTGAAAAAAATAAGTAAATTACAGAGTGAATTTAGCAGAATTACATAAAGAGGAAGGAGGCCTGCAAGGGAGGAATTCCCATATAACTCACTCATGTAGAAGTTACCTGACAACTGTACCTTATTTTCTCCTTATGTATGCCGTATTTTCTTGTTATGTATGACTAGTTTTCTTTTTATGTAAGCCTAGGATAATGGAGGACTTTGGTAACATAAGATATGTAAAATGCTAAAATATTTCCAAAGAAAAAGTACCTCCAGTATTCTCCCCACAAGTGCCAACCACTTATTATTAGTGTGAAATGTGTAATAGTTCTGCTTATATATATGTTGATTAGTACCAACAGTGTTAGTATATATAAGATAAGAGTGTTTATCAAATTAGAGTAGAGTATAGATAAAATAATACTTCAATATCCTCCTCACATTTTCCAGCCAATCTCTCTTGCCCTGAATTTTAGTGTGAAAGGCATAGTATTTTTGAACACATTCATGTTTTTAGCCACCAACACAGTGCCTGTGAATGAAATAAGAATACAGTCGGGAATCAAACTCAGTGGAGAGATAAAAACATCATATCCACTCTTTCTTTTGTAGGAGAGGATGTCAAATGCATCACTCACACTCCCTCCAGGCATTCACTTAGCGGACCAGGCCAACACAAATGGAAGTATTAAATTTTTATGTGTTTCCTGTTTCTTTTAAGTGCTAAGCTATTATTCTACAAAGAATTATTTTTTCTTCTGAGTGATAGAATTTCTGGCACCATTTAAGAATCAAACATATTCCTGTTGTTCCCTTATTATATTGCTATCCAAAGGTATCTGAATCCAGTCATCAATTTGATCTTCCCTCTTTAAAAAGAATCTTTAGATTCCGAGTTCAAAAGCTGGTGATAAGAATTTTAGTTGAATTAAGGGATCTGAGCCAGTGATAGAGACCAGAATGCTTGATCCTAATCACATTAAGAGGCAGTTCAAGGAGATACCTGGTAAGAGGTCAAGTGATGATGCTGACATTAGGTAATTTTTTGAAACTGGGAGGAACTGTTCAACATGTGGATGCATTAAGAAATTGAGCCAAAGAGGAACAATGAAAAATGTGAAAAAATCGTAATTGATTGAATTTATGGAAGGATGACAGACACATTGATGTAATGCAAAATTTTCACAGTCATATCTAATGGGCTTCTAAACTCAGTTGACTTTCATTTTCCTTTGTTTTCACAGCTACAAGAAATGAATCAAAAAGAGACATTACTAAAGCACCATGGACATATGTGGTGTTGTGATTGGCATTGCTAACTATGAAGCATGCAAAGAGCCACAGTTAGAAGGAGAAAGGAAAAAGAGAGTATTTTGTGGATTTAGTACCCACAAATAATACATGTGTCAATCCTCTCTAACACATACCTTCCCACATAGGTTGTCTAGAAATATGTAATGTGATGTTATATGATAAATGCAAAACTTTCAAAATCATAGCTTATCTAATAGGCTTCTAAATGCAGTTTATATTCAACTTCATCTGTTTTCACAGCCACCAAAACAAAACATTGAGAAGAGACATTGCTAAAGTACCTTGGGGCTTTGTGATATTGTGATTAGTGTTACTGACCATGAAGAATGCATAAGACCACCCAGAGGAGGAGAAAGGAAAAAGAGAGGATTTTCTGGATCTAGTACCCACACATAATACATAAGTTATTCCTCTCTAACACATGCCTTTCCACATGGGTTATGTAGAAGTTTCTTTTTCACGCGTGTAAATTCCTGAATGGATTGTTACTTATTATACTTTTAATTTGTTGCTAATACAGTATGCTTTTATATAAGAACAGGCAGTGAATTCAGGAATAATGATAAGTCATCAATCATATATGCTACATTTAATTTTGCTCTAAGTGGATGAGAGCAAGGTCAAAGTATAAACAGCCTTTTTTCATATACAATAATGTAAGAAAAATCTGTAAGGTACAGAAAGAAAAAAAATGTGTTTTATGCATCTAATATCCCCATATGTACTGACACAGATATTATTATTGGGTATTCCTATCACAAGGAAAATGGCACTTGAATGCAGTGAACATTAGGTTGTTTGCGAAGAATTCATAGATGAGTACAAACTTTGGGGAAGGCCTTTATCTTTTTATTTCAAGTTTAAAGTGCAACATAAGCCAAAGCCTAAGTTGAGTTGTAGTATTACGAGAAGCACTACTTTTAAAGGATCTCCACCCTTACTTTTGCAAATGAAGTCAGTGTTTCCCAGATTACATTGAGTATGGCTCTAATTAGAATACAAATCAGCACTGAAGATCAAAGGTACACGCTTTTTGGATAAGGACATAACCATGAATTTAGAAAGAGAGGCAGTTGATGCTTCTGTTAGATGAGGAGGGAGATTCAGCAAAAATGGTGAGGATTAAGGCTAACTTTTGAGTGGGAGGGAGACTACATAAATCTTGAGATGTATTGAGTATTTCACTTGGTCTCCAAAGACCCTTGGTGGTTCAGAAGAACTAAGAATCCATTAAAGAAGTATGCAAGAGGCCAAGAACTGATCCTTTTGCTAAATACATCCATAAAAGAGATATTGAACAAAGGTGTGGTAGAATCAACCTCTTGAAAAATTATTTAACTGAGGATTTTTCCAATACCCGAAAAAGGTATACTTTAGAAGAGAATGGTATTAAACTCGTCTTTTCAGTAAGCTTTCTGTATTCTCATTGTTCGTGATGAGAACTGTATAGCCAATCAGGCAATTGAATTTGAACAATGTATGAATAGGTATTATTAACATAACATACAGATTTGGCATATTCCTATAAATCTACAGTTTCAAATGACATAACATTCAAAGCTGACCACCTAGCTTATAGGTTCAGTGCCATACCTCTTTACCTAGATATCACAACCAGGATGTTTGCAAAATTAGTCACTGTAGCCATAAAACATGTTTGGATGACTGACTTATGTAGGCAGATTCCCTTCAAAAGTGTTTGGAAGCTCTTGAGTGCAGACAAAAAGTCAATAGACAAATTTGGCTTTCTTGAAAGCTAACATATGTTCCTGAAGATTCCAATACATACAGCAAAGTGATTGGGCTTGGTGTGGGGAATGAAAAGCCAAATATTGTCCCTTCCTGTAGACTTTCACATGGAGACTTAGCAAAGGATGAGGGAAAATTTGCATGAGCCAGTGGGTCACAGGTAGAAAGATAAAAAAAGGTTGTAGATCTACTCAACTTGCGCTTGTCCCAGACCAGTTGATGGAGTTTTCTTGCAACATATAAGCTCATTTGAAGTCTTCATGAACTAATCAGGAAATGAGACAAGGAGTTTCTTGTTTGACTAAAGCTAAGAAATAAGATAAAGTTGGTTATAAATATGGATTTTCAACCAAAAAGTCAAGTGATAGGCACTTCCAGCATCACTGAAAACTTATTAGATGACTATGAAGAAAGATAGGTGCTTCATTTCAAATACAGGAACAAGGCGGCTGTTAGATTGGTCTCATCTGCTGTGCTTATTTCATTATATAGAAAATTCAATGCATTTCCCACTCTTTAAAAAGTAAGGCCACAGAGTTCTACAGGACACCAAAAGCTTCTGTTTTCAGAAAAAACATCAATGGAATCATGTTGCATCTGAGGTAAAACAGCTTGGTCTTCACCACTGTGATTGGACAAGCTTTTGGTCCATCAGCTATTTCAGAAGAAGAGTTTGATTCTAATGATATCCCACTCCTGGGTGCCAGAATTTCATAGCAGATGCTCTATCCTGAATAATTCTAATGAGGATAGATTAGCCCCTGGATTGGGACTCCTTTGTATGAATTCAGTCATTAAGCACCATTTAGTAAGTGGACCTGTTTGCAAAAACAGCAAGTCACAGGTTTCCAGTTTACATGTCCCCTTTCTCTGATCCATTACCATGAGATTTGGTATGGAATCAGCAGATGTGTCTAGAAATATTTATTTCACTGCAACTATCATTGGTTCTGAGTAACTGAAGTTCATACATGTGGATCGTCATAAGCACTGTCTAACTTGTGCAAAGATTGTAGCGGATAAGGTTTATAGCCCAACGAACAAAGTTTTGCAATTCACTTGTTGTTCAACTCTGATTTGAGAGTGTGCATGTCAGAATCATTGTTGCCCTTACTCTTAACTCTTAGTTAAAGGATGTTAAAAGCTTCTTTAAGATACAGGGATTTCAGGGGATGTCAATGAAGGCTACGATGTTAAAGATTTGCTTGGAACAGCATTTATTTCAGACATATATAAGATTTTCTTCAGGTTTTCTACTGGTACTCCAGAGGGAAGTGGTTTGCAGGAGAGAGCCAAGAAACCACGCCATAACCACCCTGTTACCACATAATTGTCACAGAGTCAAATCATGGTCACCACCTAGTCAACACACATTCATCACAAAAGTAAAGTTATTAGTGATGTGTTGTTACCCATGACCTGAGACTCTATCCCACATTTGAACAATATTCTATATCTAACCACTTCTCAGGTCAGGAAAGATTGATAGCTCCTGTTAGGAGCAAAGGTTATTTGTTAGTTACAAGTTTGCAACTATCCTAGAAGGTCAGAAGGTCAAGGGGACAGTACTCATTAGACAGTCACCAAAGTCCTAAGCATCTCACTTGTAAACCTTTTAAATATTCTCATATTCCTTAGTTTTGGGCTCAAGTAGCTCACCAGTTACTACATTTCTCTTAGGAATTGACTTTGAATCATTTGATATGGCACAGATGCTCTTTACACTGTCTGAGACCCTAAAGCTACCCTCAGAAATGTTTCAGCAATAGTTATTTACTGATTTTGCTTGGATATTTCATAACAGTGAACTGCAAGTAAATAGTATTTCCATTCATTGGTCAACTAGTGTAGAAAGGATTAGCATTCTTTTTTCTAGCACTGATTTATTGAAATTCCTTTTTGTGAATTGGACTATGGCATTCTGAGTTAGGGCCAAACCCTATGAGGAGAAAGACAGTTTAGTCTTTCAATAAGGAGCTGGAATTCGTGAATACAAGGAGTTTTTGCATTAAACCATCTTTTTTGGCCAGTGTTGAAACTCCTTTGATGAGAAGTATGACTGTCAAACAGGAAGCATTAAACTTTTGATTTCTTGTTTGCTGCAGGAGGTTCATCCATATGAACTAAATAAGAACAGATGAGAAATGAAAAAATGATAGAAAAATTGCAGCCCAGTCCATGTAGTATCAGAAGTAAATCTATTCCTCAACCCATTTGTTTAATGAAATGTATCGGGAATTAGATGACATGAAACAATATTTTATTGAACATTTTGTGCCTTTATAATGACTTCATATTACATTTCACTGGTAATGTAGTTTATAGATTTTTCATGATAGATTGTCTGTCAAGATATTTAAGTCTTTGCCTCAGTTTAGGACAAACGTAACAAATTTATAGGGGATTACACAAAGTTAAATCTTGCAAGTGATGTGACAGAATACTTTGAAAACTTTTTGCAAATCTTAAGGATACAGTAACTCAGAAAGGTAGAAGTATCATATGCTGTTATAAGTAGAAATTGTCCCTGATTTGAATTCAGAAAGCATTTGAAATGTAACAAGACTTAGGAATAGAATGCAGGAAAAGATCATGGTTAGACTTTGTAAGCAATATTTGCCTGCTCCACCATCCCAACTTCTTTTTGAATTTCATTCTTACATCTTGTTGAAATTCTAATGCTTTTCAGTACTTGTGTCTTTAATTTTATTAAATGTTCTGTTATTGACATTTTATTAACCAGAAACATATACTTCTTGGGGAAATTTGATGGCTTATCCAAATTATACATACTTCACATGGAGTACTCTTGGAATGAGTGATCCACATCTTTGCAAAAGGTTTATATTGGTACATTAACAGTTTTACAAGTCTTTGTTATATATTTCCACCCATCTAAATATGACAGACGTTCATGGATGGGCAAGGAGATTATTCAGGAAAAATATACATGAGGTGATGTATTGTAGATCTGTCAAGAAACACATGCAGGCACTTTACTCAAGCCATTCTTGCCATGCTTGATTCACACAACTGCCAAGGGTTTATATTGGCACACCCACAGCTTTACATGCAGATTTTTTATTATATACTTAAACTTTTCATACAATAAAAGTTCACCAGTAGAAAAAGTGTGCTATTTAAATTTTGTTGAAAAATTTTATGGTGATGTAAGTCAAGTTTGTAAAACAACAAGGGATCTTGGGGATATCCCCAGCTGAAAGGGGCTATTGTAGGAAGATGTATAGCATAATGGGTGATGCTGAACTATCCAGCATCTTTCTAAGAACAGAGTTGCTGGTTCTCCATATTAAAACTTGCTAAGTAATGTGAAGTTGTGAAAAACAATGATTTAGTGCACTGTTCTGTTTATAATGAATCTTATTTTTGTTTGGACCATAGTGAAAGACTTTTACAATCATGAGTTACATGATTCAAGAAGAGAGAACAACTTTGCTCTTTTGCTGATCTCAGTTAAGTACTTTTTGGTATGCAATGTCTTTTTCCATGCTGTTAGTCTTGTTGAATATGAAAACAAAGATGAAAAATAGGTACTTTTAGAACACTGTAACTTGATAGTAGTTGTGATTTTGAGAGGAATTTTGCTTTTTATCAAGAATGTGGCATTTTTAGGCCATCCCTTTATATAGAATCCAAATACTCTTTGTTAGGATTTTCTTCTCATTGCATATATTTCAAGATCCTTTGACCCAACATTCTTAAAACTTAACACATACTTTGGGGATGCAGTAGTTTATGAATTCAGCAGCTTGAAATGCTACTGTAAGCAGAATCTTACTACTGAACATTTAGCTCCATTCCCATTTACATGGGATGGATTAACTGCAACTCAGTTTCCTGAGGTAGTCTTGCTACCCGGCTGCTCTGCCTGTGCAGAATGTTTCTCTCAGTACATACCTTTTAAGACTTGTGGCAGTTTGTCCTTTTGATTTTACCTGTGTACTCTCAGAGAAACTATTTTCCTAATTTCTCATACCAGTTAATTAATGTGCTGAGGATAGTAATGAGTATTTTATCTCCCCTACCAGCTTCTCATATGAAAGCTTTTTAACTTTGGCAGGTATGTATAATTGAGTTTTAGTTGTGCAGATTTGACCCTTGAGGGGTGAAAAGCCTGCCCCCTCCCCTTCTTCCTTGTTTATGTATGCAGTCAGCCTTGGATATGACCATTCATCATACAGGGAAAACCTGCTTTGATGCAGGAAAATATTTTATCTACCTGTAGGTGTGGGTGTCCATGTCCAGGGCCTGTTCCTCCCTCTTACCCTAGTTTGTAAATCAGTGGCCATCATAGTGCAGTCTTATAATGGCAAATCACTGGGAATAATCAGAGGAGGTGATAAGAGAGGTAGGGTCATTTGCATTTGGCATGCCACCTAAATCTACCTGGGTATGATCTTTTGAATACTTTCTTTCAAGTGAACTCATCCAGGCCCTAAGAATTTGATTTTTCAGGCAGCCTTGGTTATGAATGTACACACCTCCACAGAAAAAATCTCTCTTGCATTGAAAGCAGGTTTTATTACCCTGTAGAAGCACGAGTCTACAGCTAATTAGTTACAGTTATACAGAGCAAGAGAGCTGGTAGGGTATTTTTCAGAGCACTAAACAGTTAAGTTTTTGCTCTTTGCAACAAAAGCAGCTTGCAGTAAGTCAGCAAGCACTGCAAAGCAGTGTTGTCGAGAGTAGTACTATATAGCCAATTAGGTGTTACTAAGGATATGGATCTCAGCATTAGGGTGCCATTTTTCTCCTAGTAGTCATAGGAGCTTTCATCAGAGTGAAGTATGCTCATAGATCATTCTTGTGTTAGTTCAAGCAGTAATGTTAATTTTTTGTAGATATAATGAATCCCTGCTCATTTCCTCTAATGGCACTGACAACACCAATTATACTTTATTTATTTATTTGTTTACTCCAGTAGCATTGGTGTCTGTGTGTATCTTTAGTGTTTCCGTTCTTACAGCAGCCTGTGTTAGTGCCTCGTTCACCGTGGAGACATGTAACCCCCCCATCACCACCCCAGTTATAGTTAGCAAAGCCTCCATAGACAGTGGCAGCCACTCTGACATAGGTGTGTAGTTACTGTGTTTCTTGTGCCCGCTTTCTTCTGATCCTCTTACAGCTGTGCTATATTTTGATTTTGCTTATTCCAAAAGAGGGATAGGTCCTGAAGATGCACGCAGTTGAACTATAAAAAGAACATAAAGTAAAACATTTACACTCATATAAGTGTTCATATTTTCTACATCTAACAGCCAAACAGAACAGGATTTATATAAGTAAATAACTTGACTGATAGTATAGCTTTCTTATCATCATAAAACCACTCAGCAAATGTTTTGTAGAGCTTTTAGAAAGCAGTCACATGTGTCAAATGAAAGTTAGTTGACATAAATCATCTTATTTTCATTACCTTTAAAGTGTAACACAAGCAGTTTTGTTGGCATGTTTTGTAGAAACTGTGGTTAATGAAAATGGATAGGGTTTGGTAATAAATTAAAAAAAAAGCCATAATGTTAAGAGCTTGGTTATATTGAGATTTTATGATGCCTTAAGAAGTTATAAGAGACATTTTAAGGTTTTCGTTAGCAGAACAATGCGTGTGTGAGAGTTCGTGCAGATGTGAATAATTGGTTTTTGGTCAGAGTTGGAATAAGACAAAAGATGTATTATGTACTCATTGTTTGTACATTTTATGTAATGCATTAACATTTGGTAATACCTTGAAAGCTGAAGTGCAGTTTTTTGGAAGAAACTGAAAATCATCTGAGCTATCATATTTAGATAATATAGTTCTGTTAAAGTAGGTTACATGAGGATGTCACCTGAAGACATGGAGACATTGGTGACATAGACTGGATAAATATGTTGAGGTGTAGATTTGTGTCTGAATTTAGATTATTATAAGTTTTGATGTTTGATAGAGAGAACTTGAAATATGAAACTTAGTTGAACTGGCAGTATATACAGAGAGTTTGAAGCTTTCAGTATTTGGATGGTCTATTTAGAAAGAATTAAAGAATTATATAAGATTTTAAAGGCTTATCATGTTGCTTGTATACTGAATGAAGATTATTAATAGAAAAACTGTAAGTTTTGCAGGAGTGTGAAGAAAATTTCTTAAAGGAGTAATCATGCATGTTTAAATGTGTTGTGATAATAAACAGATCTGGAATAATTTCCATGTTATGGTGTCAGTATGCAGTACGAGAGGGAGATGTAGCATTTAGAGGATGGGCAAATTGAGGAATAATAAAAGTTTATAGAGATGTAGCACAATGAAGGAAAGTAATGGATAAAGTAAAAGATTTTTACTGAAATGACATGCACTTCAACATAATGGAAAGGAGAATTTAAATGAAAAGAACATGTATTAATGTACTGTGTATGTCTATATTTTTGTTATGTATTGGAGACTGAATACAGGTATCTGATCCCAAATCTGGAATGCTCGGGTCTAAGCCATGCAGGATTTCAAAATTATAGATTTTTTGGTCATTTGGCCTGGCAAGTACAGATAACATAAAATATTAGAGTTGTATTAGCAATTCTCAAGCCAATTCAGGAATATTTCAGCTGGATTCTGTACACACATATTGGCTTCATACAATACTGGGGAAATCCTGACCCACATAATCCTTTAAACATCCACAAAAAAAGATCTTTGCATTGAGAATTCATGCCAGACTTTCAGGGCAGTGTTCTTGATAGGGATAGGGAGGGGTCACATTTGGGTGCCAAATGTTTCCACAAAACAGTCATTCTCAGCTACCTTGTAGACACGGAGAAGTAAGTGTGCAGTTTGTGTCATTGGTACCACATTTGCTGATACAGTATCTGTGTAAACGTTACTGTTAGAATTACTATAAAAGGAATCATATAGATTATTTTGTTATAAAGGAATAAAAGCAAAGTGACAAACATTCCATCGATATGGAAGGTAGAAAAAATTGATGTTGAGACATACATAAAAGCAACACGGTTCACTTTCACCTCTGAGAGCAGTGGATCACTAGTCCCATTATTACAAGACTAAGTTAATTCCACCTTCGCAGTATAAAGGGGATAATGCTTCCACTTGTCACTTTTACCAGCCAAAGGACTATCATCTTACCTTTCGGACATTTTTACCATGAACAAAGGGATAAGAATCTAAGATAACACAGAGCTGCATATCCAAAGGGCAGATGTGAACAGAAACTGCATGCACTGAATTGAGTCACCTAACCAGCAAACAAAGTGGCTTTTTCAATAATTAATCTGCAGTGTGAAGGCAAACCTAGAGCAGATTTTTACTTTGTTTTTAGAGTAACCATTTGTGTAATAATTTTTGTTGCAGTTTTCAGTCATATCAAGTTAGAAGTGTGCATCAGTAATCAGAAAAAGTCCAGGTACAAGAAATTTCTCCAGGTTAATTGATTGTTCACCAGAATAGCCAGTTTCTGGAACATTCCAGTTTTAGGGTTACCAGATTTGGGATTGTCTATCTGTGCTTTTCCTTCTGCAACACAGTATTTCCTTACTCCTGATGTGTAGTTATTAGAAACCAGCATTTACTTTCTATATTTTATTTTTTTACTGTATAAGTGTAAGAAATATCACATCAGTATAATAATGGATTAGTATGTATTAAAGTGTGATGATATACTATATTGTATGTCGCTTACACAATTTACTGTGTAATAGTAATTTTTTTCTTAATCTGCTGAAGTGTTTAGTGTACAGTAAGAAAAACTCCTCATAATTCAAGTCTGTCTGATGTCTGTACCTTAACTATTTTCCACCATTTTAAGTGTACCTCACAGTTATTAGTCTCAAGAAAAGTCAAGATTAAGTGATGGGATAAATTACATGTGAATAAAAAGAAAGGATCCTGTAGGTTCAACTCATTGTACTAATGACTGCTATGATTCATAAAAACATACATGTACAGGAAGTGAAAGAAAATGTCTACCTAAATAGAACAGAAGAAGGTGTAAGGGAAGACAAAATGGGAGGTGGAAGGATATAGTGTAAGAAGATGGCATATATGGAAGAATGTGAAGAAATTTGCTTTCACCACAATATCTAAAGGAGATTCATAAACCATCTCAAAGTGAATGCAGGAAGTAAGAAATTTGAATTATACATGTAAGTAAAAATTGAATGATATGCAATTTACTGATGTAAAGTTAAATATAATCCATTATACTCACTGTAAAGTGTTTTTATTTCAGATATTTTTGTCAAAATACTGAGAACCTTTCACCAGTGTGTGCAATGAAACTTTCTTTTGTGTGAAGAGGGAATGTACTAGTTTGTGGTCCACTTAAACTGTATTTTTGTGTAGAACAGAACAGAACAGGAGCAGAATAGTCCAGTATTTGAAATATGTTCTGAATTTGAAAATTGCTGCACAGTATTAAGTGTAGTATGCTGAAAGTAAGTGTTTTAAATGTGCATTTCAGTAAACCAGAACCTACTAGGGTAGGAATTGGCATACCAAACTCTGAGATGAAGAAAGATTCTCAGGCATCAATTGTATGCTCCAGACATCAGTATCTGACTTATAGACTGTCAAGACTCTGCATAATCATACTTTTTATGCTGCTGGCAGTCTGCTGTGTGCAAATTGATTAAGTATTGATAATTGGTATAAAGAGCGTCAGGGTAATCATTGCAGCGCTTTCATTATGTGCAATGACAAAGAATTTATAAAGAAAAAGTATATGGAGTTCAATCAGGTTGATACTCAGATGTGTGGCTGCATGCAAATTTGGGATTCTATTTTTGTTTGATAAACAAAACTCACCTCTCTTGTTCCTGAAGGGAATCATAAACTATTTTCACTACATACATTCCTAGAAGGATTCAGCCAGTATTATTATAAGCAATGCATATAAAATGTATACTGTAATACAATGATGGGAGAATGAAGGAAAATTCTTAAATGTTTTTCTTTGTGCAGTGTGCTACATTTTGATTAGTTGCCTTCTTTATTTTCTTTTCTTGAAAAACATTTTGATATTACATGTTTTTTCTAAAAAAAAATTTGAATTACTACAATGATTTTCTGTAATGTTGGTTATTTTTGTTAAGGAATGTTTTTAAGATACTGGAATTGTCATGCAATTATCTTTTATCTTCAAGGAATGCTTGCACATAAACATGATATATACATCTGTTGGAAATTTCATTGTGCTGCATATATTTTTATGATCTCAAGTAATGACTTTTTCAATATGCTGATTGCAATATATTTAACTTTTAACAAACTATTTTGCCATAAGTTGCAAGGGCATATTGATTATTTCCTTTGTTTCTAATCTTACTTTTACTTTTGCCTCCCTTACATCATTAGTTTAAGATGATTACATACAATATTTTTCAGTAAATGGTGGAGAAGATGAAACTGCTGTTGACAATGAGGTTGAATACATCACAGACAGTGGTAAAGAAAACACTATTAAAGAAGTAGGAGATCCCACATCAGAAAATGAACTAGGAAATGATGACAAAAATATGGATACATTAGCAGTAGAAGAGAATCAGGATGGTCATAGTTTGGAATCTAGATCATCATGTATTTCTCCTGCATCCTCTCAAGGAGGAGTTTATTCAGTAAGTGTTTTGTTCTGAAAGGTGGTAAAAACCCTTGGCATATGTAGCCTTCATTTGTAACATCACAGACTTTTTAAATGAAGACAAGTATATTTGCTCATGACAAGATGTGTTGTCATGATCAGTGTGAACTCAGAATCCCACACTTTTTAATGTGCAGGAATGACAGTATTAAAAAAGTTTAGAAAAGATACTCCTTTCTTCAAATCAAGCAGTCATCCAAATTGATTTTGCTCCATTTTACAAATGTATTATCTCAACTACTTTGAATAGGCAAACTGTAAATTTCATTCACTTTATGATGCCTTTGGCACTAGAATCCTAGATAAAGGGGAAGGGAAGGGGGCAACTCTTAGTCATGACAATATATTTTTGGAGAAACTTTTTTCAGTCCCTATTGGATTTTATCGTATTCATAATCATGCCATAACTGGTTTTTTTTTTCTAGCTGTAGGCCAGAAATTAAGAATGGAGGAAAAACTGAATTACACCCTAAAGGGGGTTTGTGAAGTGTTTGTGCTGTATGAATTGGTCTTGAAAAAAATTTTATGGAATATTATGAACTTATTTCAATGATCCTTACCATTAGCGCACACAAGAACTCACGCTACAAAATATTTTGACATCTCAGGACTCTCTTTATGTATGGAAAAGTTGTTTCTGATAAAAGTATCATACACAAAAAATACATACATCTCACAATGACCTGGAGTTTAGGCAGTAAGTACAGCAGAAATGTAAATAAGATATGGGGAAATTTATATTGAGGGTATATAAACATTTTTATTGTAGGGCTATATGACCTTGGGAAATATTAGAGAAAGAAAAAACTATTTTCAGAGCTATGCTACTTTACTTTTAGTACTGAAGATCTGTTGAATAAATTGTGATGTATTGTAGTACTGTGCATTATTTTACTTTGCAAATTACTGTATAGACCAAGCAAGTAGATATTTTACAAAAATATGTTCTCATCAGATGGAGCTGCTGGAAACTTTTGGATTGAATCTTCATCGTATTGATAAAGATGTGCAAAGATGTGACCGCAACTACTGGTACTTCACACCAGACAACCTTGAAAAACTTCGTAATGTTATGTGCACGTAAGTCTCTGCATACTGTTTCTAACAAAGAGATTCAAAAACTCAGTAAGTTGTGAGACAGTAACAATATAATGAGCTGTATGTATATCATCTCTTTTTCAACTATGTAACAAAGAGGACATCAAAATATTGATTTTCTCGCAAGTAAAATTTATCTCTCTCCCCAGATATGTATGGGAACATCTTGACACTGGGTACATGCAGGGGATGTGTGATCTAGTTGCACCACTTCTTGTTATATTTGATGATGAGGCAGCAACTTACTCATGCTTCTGCCAGCTAATGGGACGAATGTCTCATAATTTCCCAAATGGTGGAGCAATGGATCAACACTTTGCTAATATTAGGTCTGATATTTTTAGTTTATTTCATTTGCAAAATTATTATAATCCAAAAAGTGTGGCTTACCTCTTATTTTTCATGAAACTGTCTTATATGAGCAGTTCCAATGTAATGAATGTTAAGAAAAATAACTTATTATATTTCAGTGCCACCTGAGCCTTCTTTAGGAAAGTTCAAACGTCTTAAACACAGTTTATTAATTCAATCATCTCATAAAACTGAATGAAAAACATTATATCAGCTCATACAACTTTATTGCACTGTATAACAAAATCTAAAGTGAAAGGGCTACTCTTGAGATAAAGCAATCATGAGGTTAGGAAATTCATAATTTACCAAAATTAATCATCAATTTACTTTAGCTTGACTTTGATTTTCCTTGATTTTCATTTTCACCAGGATACGATTAGTGATTCTTACTGAATTGCCAAGCCATTTTTAACAGCAATTGATGACTCTGTTTTTCATCATTTAAATTTTTCATAATACATTATTATTAAGTAGATTTTATTTCCTTCAGGTTCTATTGTACTAAATGGATTTTTCCCTTCAGATTCTGTCACTGCATGTTTGCATTTTTTAAATAATTATAACTATTTCTGTTCCCAGATCACTAATTCAAGTACTGGATTCAGAAATGTTTGAACTTATGCACCAGAATGGAGATTACACCCACTTCTATTTTTGTTACCGTTGGTTCCTCCTCGACTTTTAGAGAGGTTTGTCGTTATACTTTTCAGAAACAGTCCAGATTGTGTCATATTTCACCATTCACTTTTATATTAACTTTATGTTAATTTGTATGTAGCATTTATGGATCTGGAGAAGGCATATGATAGGGTTGAAAGAGAAGCTTTGTGGAAGGTCTTAAGAATATATGGTGTGGGAGGTAAACTGTTGGAAGCAGTGAGAAGTTTTTATCA
>JAUUDW010374212.1:0-13038 GCA_032361385.1 Panulirus guttatus
TGTGTGTGTGTGTGTGACCTCTCTAGTAGGTGTGGTGTGTCATGGTGTCACCAGCTGTGGTGGTGGTGGTGGTGGTGCAAGTCTGGTGTCGTCAGAAGAGGCCAGGAATAAAAAAAAGATAATTTTTGGTGAAGTATATGGAAAAGGGGAGAGTGTCAAGGTTCTCTCTCTCTCTCTCTCTCTCTCTCTCTCTCTCTCTCTCTCCAGCGCAGATAAGCAAAGGACAAGTGCATGTGTGTGCGTGTGTGTGTGTGTGTGTGTGTGTGTGCGCGCAAGTGTCTGTGCTTACTGTGTCAGGCAAGAGGTCGCGTCGTATACGTGCACGCTCAGGTGTTTATGCAAAGGTCGTAACAGGTTTATGTTTTGAACCCCCAGCGTCGTAATAGTTTGAGAGGAAGAAAAATGTTATATTGGTCCTGGTATTTTGTTCATAGTTCTCCAGTGTTCAGAATGTGCCCTGGGTACTTCTTATGGCCTCACTTGAGTCTTTAACTCCTCAGGGTAGGATGGTACAGGACACGTGACTGTAATGACCCAGGTCAGGTCAGAGGCCAGGGTCACCGTACCCAGGAGGTCACACCGTCGAGCTTTACGGGTCCAAAACTCTGCTTCCAGGAGAGTCGAAAGCTGCTCCCGTCATCTCATTTCCTCCCCAGTGGGTCAGTTTGGCGTCTCCAATGACACTTAAATTGTTCAAGATTTTCTTTAGATTTTTTTTCTATTCTTTCCCCTGAGGTAACGTATGCAGTAACGACTTGTGTTCAGACGGTGGTAACTAGTAACCCTCTCCTCCATGATTACGCGGCGCTAGGAAACAGAACCGCCCGTGCGTGCGTTGGTCAGAAGTGGGAAAATTATGTACGTCACGCCCAGTCCTTCAACTCGACCTCGACAGTAGGAACGTTCCCTCTGGTCCCGAAATGTACGCGACGCCCTACTCGGAAAACGAACGCACGGAGGTTGGTAGCGATTCGGCGCTACTCGAGACTCACGAAATGGTCACGAATCCTGCAGAAGACCCTGAAATTCGTCGCCGCTGGGGATAGATTCGTAATCATGCGTTCTTGTTTCGAGCAGGAGAGACTCTGCAACAGCGCCTCCTCCTGGTCGTAGCGACCAAATGATGCCAGGGTCGTTAGCCGGAAATGGCTCCTCGGACCAGCCAGAGGCGTTTATGGAAGTGACGTCAACGACTCACCCATTCGGCAGGTGGGTTAAAGTGACGTATATAAATACCTTTTGTTTTTTTTTTTCACTTTCTAGTTATTAATAAATGATAAAAGTTGTCGCTATTTCACATGGCTCAAATCTAATTTCGGGTATGTTAATGAGGTCATTTTATGTTCGTGATTGAGTATCGTACCAACAAGGTGGGTACGGTGTGTAGGTGTACCACCACCACGCCAGGTACGGTCTGTATGTGTACCACTACCATGGCAGGTACGGTCTGTCGTGTACCACTACCACGCCAGGTACGGTCTGTCGTGTACCACCGCCACCCCAGGTACGGTCTGTTATGTACCACAGCACAGATTCAGTCTGTTGGCCTTGTTCACAGCTAGGGGAAACATTCCCTGTTGACCACTAATACCAAAACTTTTCAATCCTTTTATTTCATCATAACAATATTTTCTCATCTATATAAATCATTAATATATCTTCTTTATAACTGCCAACCTATTCTCTCTTTTATTTCATATTCTACATGAAATATAATTACAACATCGTCGTAAAAATAATTATCTACCAATAATTACGCCCGGGTATCAATCTGCAGCAGTAGTGACCTCGATCTACCAGAAACATGCGAGAAAACCTGAAGAATAAAGCCACAGGAGGACTGTGGCCGGGGATAACAGTCCAATATAACCACCATTCCCCCGGCACCTGTGACCTACATAACGTATGACGCACGTTTTCTCTTCACTTCTGTTCAGGACGTTTGGAGTGGATCCAGAGTCTGCTTATAATGGCTTTGAATCGTGTGAGTGTTTATGCTTCTACCGACGATGTAAGATGACGATGATAATGATAATAATAACAATAATAACAACATCTTTTAAACACAAATGCTTATCTCCCCTCGCCCTGGCGAGGGAGCGTCAGAAAATAGACGAGCAACGGCCTTAATTCGCACACATCCGCTCTCGACATGTGGAGTATTATGCACCGAAATCAGAGCCCCTATCCACAGCCTTGCCCAACTGACTGTTTCGTAGTTTAGTTTAACCGCTTCACATGCCCTGTGATAATAATAATAATAATAATAACAATGATAAAACCCGTCGTGATTAAGCACCATACCGTCGTGGTCAAGGATTGTACCGTCGTGGTCAAGGATCATACCGTTGTGCTCAAGGATCGTACCGTCGTGTTCAAGGATCGCACCGTCGTGCTCAAGGATCGTACCATCAGGCTCAAGCGCTTAAGGATACATCATACGAGACAAATGACCACCATTGCCTCCGGCATGTCCCTATCGCCACTCTTGGCTCTACCAGAGATGTATAACGTATCTGTAATAATCATACAAACGAGGAAATCGATCGTACCGACTGACATCACAAATATCAAGGCGAGGGTAATTCATTTTGATGAGCTTGTTGACGACTAGGGATGTGGGGGGTGGGGAGCGTTTAGCTTGCCCAGGAGGGGAGGGGGTTGTGTGCGGGTGAGAGCATAAAGTTAAGAAGGCAACGTCACACAACACACTGCTGCCAACACTTCCCACAGCATGACACATTATTGTCAACACCTCCCACAGCACGACACACAATTGTCAACACTTCCCACAGCGCACGACACACCGCTGTTCACACTTTCCACAGCACACGACACGCTGTTAACAACTTCCCACAGCACACAATACACTGCAGCTAACCCTTCCCACAGCACCTACCACCGTTGCCGACACTTCCTACAGCACACGACACATCGTTGCCGACGTTTTCAAACAGGACTCGATACACAGCCAACAACACTTCCCCCAGCACCATACAAACAGCTAACAACAGA
Organism: Panulirus guttatus; assembly: GCA_032361385.1. Classification (NCBI taxonomy): domain Eukaryota; kingdom Metazoa; phylum Arthropoda; class Malacostraca; order Decapoda; family Palinuridae; genus Panulirus; species Panulirus guttatus. The sequence continues at coordinate 3,016 of JAUUDW010374212.1, forward strand.
ATCCATAACGCCACACGCCTTTGCCAACATTTACCGCATCGCGAGACACTGCTGACCGCAGCACAACATAGAGGTCTCGTGTAGTTCTCTCGTATCAAGGCCAAGGTTCATGCCATGATACAGTAGCTTAACAAATGACTCTAAATCTCCCATCATTACATAGCCTTAAACAGCTAACCTTTGATAACTGGTCTCGTACTGCGTCAAATGAACCAAGGCTTTAGCGGGTATAATCTATGCTCAAAAGAGAGAAAGAAAAGCGTAATAACGAACGATATGAATAAATATAATGCGAAAATTACAGGCCAGTCTTTGTGTGTGTCTGGAGAACAAAGTATGAGAAATGCGGGATCAGTCACATGAAGCTGACTGGCGGGCCTCCCTGTACACACAGTCAATAGTCATGCATCATGAGGGGAAAACCAGGACTGCAGGCGCAGTCTATACAGGGAGACCGGCCAGTGCTGGTCTTTACACTGCGTCTTACGAGGGAAGTATTGACCCCTTGAGCACGACGGTACGACCACTGAGCTCGACAGTACGGTCCCTAGAGCACGACCTTTGGACACGGTGGTGACACGCCCTGGATACGATAGCCTTGCCCTTGAGGACCAGGTCTAAAAGGTCAGGCCACCATGGCCTAGGTTAGCATGTCGTGCTCAAGGGTCGTAAGGTTGCGCTAAGAGGCTATTAAAGCAAAATTTGTTTCAATATCATGGAACCACCTCAGTGCCATATATTATAACGACACTACCCCACATGCTACCTAAAAATATATATAAAATGAAGCTGAAAAAATTATAAAGCTGCCAAAAAATACACAAAATTATTTTTGAACTCGCCATATAATAGCCTAGTCCGATGCGAGCATCCCTGATAAAAACCACCACCCTTAATAACTTCCCTAAGCTTTTATTTAATTAATACACTAAGTGGAACGCAATTACTCGTTAATTATGGAGCACCAGCTGGGAGCTCGTTCTGCCCAAGAATTACGATCAAACGATAATGACCAAACACCACACCCGTGCCCAAACATACGTACCTCGCTGATTATGGCCAAGCGTCGTAACCCGTATATGTGATGGGATGACGTGGTCTTGTAAACACACAAAGACCATAACCCGAAAACACAACGTTTTTATATAAATTTGCATTATTCGGTGTCGTAACAAAACACAATATCTTGCTTATAACAAAGCAATATGATGTCAATATAACTCGGTAGTATATCCTGTGTCGATGTAATCTAATACCATAAAACAACATAAACGGTTCAAATGTAATCAGACAGTATAAACCGGACATGTAAATTGGCGGCATAATGTGAAACGTAAAACCAATCGACAACGTTTTCAAAACTCTACTTCACTTTTTCCCGTCGCAGCTGAAGTAGCGACTTGTTGAAGCCGATGGCTGACGGAGGCCTTATAAATACCCAATAGGCATTGATAAATATATTAACATAAATAAAGATACAGAGTGGTAGATACCCAGAGTAACAGATTTAGATGAGATCTCATTAACGCAGACGTAGGCAAATAAACACGGGCGACTAACATGGTGTACCAGAAGTAAGAGGCGAGTTACTGCGAGAAGTTCGACGCTCCCAAAAAGCGTCCATGTAGAGGAAGAATAATAGGAGATTTGATCATAACCAATTTTTTTGAAACATTTGATGATGTCAACAGTGAAGTTTTCCTGATGCTGCATAGACAGAAAAGATGTTTAAATGTACTTTTAAAGCATATGAGCACTGGGTGAATGGAATGCCCTAAGTGACGAAACTGTAAATACTGACAGCATACAAAAGCTTAAAAAGAATCAAAGTAATGAAACTTCGAGAGATGTGACCCCACTAGTGTAGAACTCAACCAACCCGTCTCTCGTTCAATACTAATGAGCATTTACAGATGGACGGACAGCGAGATTCAGTAGTCACTTGGAGATATAAACACGGACCTACTCGTTTAAATACGATTTTGTAATTCTCGTTTCTAATGCATTTAACTTTTCCACATTGCAAATTCATCTTTAAACATATTGCTTTCGTTATACATTTCTACAGGATCGTTATGCATTTAGTATTTCTATCAGTGCCGTTATCGTTCATTCATTCACTTCTTTGATAATTACTTTTTATGGTTATTGAATCTGGCCAACGATGCGGGCGACCCCTGCAAAAGCATTTTAGTTCCACTCGGCCTGCGTACGGTAATGGTCGAGACCCCGCTTATAACCGCCCGATGGTACAGGTACGTTACTCCTGGATCCCTTCCCTTCTCACAGAATTACTGAGCTGCCATTTCTGTATCAAAATGTCCTGCGATTACAGAAAAGGTTATATTTATAAACGGCCCACCCGTTAAATGATGAAACCCTATACTTCCGGTGAAACCTAGTCAGGAACACCTTAACGTCAAGTACTGACGATATCTATAAAGAAACTCTCCTTGGTGTCACCCGTTATGAGATGAGCCCTATAGTGTTTCGTTCTGGCGATGTTCAAACGACAGCCATGCCCACCAAGGCACAGCCAAACTCAAAAGGTTACACGTACTATGAGAAACTTTTACCGAGAGTATCGCACCATCAATACACAACAAAGTTTAAAAATCATGAATCTAAATACGATGCGGTGATGTGGCCTATGAACTTAAAAGCTGGCGCAACTAACGTCGGAAAAACGAGAATAAATCAGGTCGTTTTAGAATCCCTAACAAGTTTCTCTGCTTAAATAAACAAAATTTGAGATAAACAAGTTTCAATCTACACATAAAAGTTTCTTAATTATTCAGAAAAACCTATTTTAGAGCTGATGAACATTTTTCAGAACTGGTAAAATTACCGTTTCGGATATTCATCTGTGTGCGATAGAAATGAGGTTTAGAATCGTTCAAAACAGATCAGAAAACAGCGGAAAAACAATTTCAAACAACCAAATCTAACTTAACAAAACCTAACCTTACCAAACGAAATTCGCTATATCTCCGAAAAGGTAATAATACCACAGAATTAACATGCAGTTATGAAAGCCGAATGCGTTTATAGGGACGAGTATTACCATATTACCAAAACTGAAATGTCCCAGTTTATTCCAGTCATTTAGGCAATATTTCACCCTAGTGCTCCACATACAATAAAGGGTGGCTTAGCTATTCAAAAGCACAAAATTACTGTCATAACTTACAGCCTAAACATCCTGCTGCCACAAAGTTAAGTTTGAGCTATGAACAGTTCACTGAAGCAAGAGTCACAAAGGACTTTCATTTACCTATAAGAGCACAGCATCTTATTTGTACCCTATAATTTCCACTTAGCTAGATCATTTCTGCATTGCATCCACTAAAACCGCGTTTCCAAATTTAAATATGGCAGTCTATCAAGCCCTAGCTAGACATGTTAAAAACCAGAAGAAACAGCTACACCAAGAAATATTCACGCCAAACACACACACACACACACACCTGCATATTGACTAATATCCTCCCAATCATTTCATTCAAAAAATGTTAATACCAGCAATCTTCGCGTCTGTAGCATGTTTCCTACGATGTCGTCAGCTCCCGCACAAGCCCAATTGGTTCATTTCAGACAGTTTCCAATTGAATAACAATAAAAAAATCAACAGCAACAGTCCATTTTAATGGACGGCTGCCAGGACGTCCGCAAGCAATATGTAAAACGATTTATGACGAACCGGAATATGATATATTTACATTTCCCGAGTACAAAATCTTCCCATTCCGTATATTCAGTACCTAACAAGCATCTGTAAAAATCATAGAACTACTTACCCACACTATGAGAGAGAAAATCAATATGGTCCAGGCTTGCTTGCAGTTCTGCCCCCTGGAAGCGTCCACCACAGCCTGCTGCAGTTTACATGCATCAGCTGATTGATCCGACCAGAGAGACAACTACTCTCCAAACACAAAGATTCACAAATTCTATGAGAAAATTTACTTATCGTTAAATAATCTGGTAGTGATACAATTAACGTTAGTTAAAACTATAACTGTAACATGATTTCCCCCAAGTAAAAAACTTAATCTGAGTGACGTTGCGTTAGCTCAAAGTTAAATGGACTCACGTGGTGTACCGGTTAGCGTTCCCGACTTCGACGCCTTCACGGGCCCCTGCCCAGGGTCGAGGGAATAGGTTCGAATCCTGGTTGTGGCAGTCGGTTCACAGTCAACCCGGCTATTCATCAGTCCCTAGGGGTTGGTCGATAAAATAGGTACCTGGCTCAGGCTAAGGTATATATATATATATATATATATATATAGCGTTAACTGGATGGCCTTGATCAGGGCCTCAGCTACCTGTGCCGTCTCAGATAACATAAAAAATAATTTTATATAATTTTTACTGTATAAAAACTATCACGCGCAAACACTTGGAAAAAGAAAAGAAAAAAAAAACTGGGGTCGCGCGCGGCCTTGCACCTCCGACCACCCTTTTCACAGTTCTTTGTTGGTCACACACAAGAGTAAACACGGAAACCCTACACTAAACAAAAGCCCAAAAGACGCATTAGGGGGCCACTTTTCTCCCGTAATATATGGTGTTCATAAAGCACACTGCGGCTGCCAGATGTCACCTGATGACAAGAGGTTAATTAGTAATTCTTCCCGAGTTGGCTGAGCGTTTGAGCGGCAAGGAAAGTAAAGACAGAAATGATTCTCAGTCTTTTTAAATGGAATGGATCAAAAAGTATTACTTTTAAGGATGATCCACAGAGCACATTCTTCCTTCCTACAGTGGCAATGATTGTATCATGCGGGGACGATGGCAGACCCAACTTATAACAAACCCAGGCGTGTACAATCTAAAGCTGTAAAACAAAACAGGATTTTTCAGTGGGAGAGATGCAGTTGGCACAGCCACACAGAGCGTGAAAAGACCACGGCAGCAGTCATTGCAGAACCAGAAGAAATTGAGAAAAAGAATCAATCTCTCTCGCTAGCCACCGCCATCCATTCTCATCGACTGGGCTTAAATAACCTACGCTTTCTGCATAAGCAACTGTGTGTCAACCGGTGGGTAATTTGTGCCTTCTCTCTGTCTTTATATCTGTTTGTGGACATACGTATGCATGTTCGCTCGTTTGTTGGTAATATGTGGCATTGGCGGTAAATATTAACGCGCACAGTTGTATCTAAAACTGACAAGAAACGAAATTATAGGAAACAAAATTAGTTTCACTCTCCTCAGGAATGTTAATGGACCTGTGAATGAGAATATATAACGAACAGTATCAGGAGTGAGTGATATACTGATGAAGAATACTGCTTATTAGGATAAGACAAAAGGGGAGTGATATAGAAAGTTGATATGAATAGCCTAGGAAAAACAGGTAAGAAAATATAAACAAAGTAAGGAACTGTAGAACATAGTGAAAGATATGCATAACAGGAAAACCACAGGTGATAAAGAAATATGACATTTTATTTGAGTTATCCTTCATCGAGGGATGAAGAAAGAAAAAGGAGAATGATTGTAGTCAAATATGGTCCTTGCCTTTCTCCTGGGAGCAGCTGCCGGACACGCATACCACTAATTAATGTAAATAAAAACCTTCCTGTCGCAAGCCCCAGATGTGCTTCGTGATTCTATTTTTGGAGGCAAGTGATAAAAAAGATCTCGGAATCCATCCGTGAGTGTGTCCAAAAATCTGAACTGAACATGCACACTTGATCCCGTCACGGAACTGCAGTGTATGTGTGTGAAACCTATGAGGTTAAAGACATGGTACACATACAAGATGTCAAGAGGCAACACGAGCTTCAAACTTTTTTTCACCCCATAACAAACAATCAATTCACAAACTTTAATACCAAAACACACCAGCGTAGGCCGGGGGCACCCGCACCAGATGCACTCAGACCCTACCCAGTGAGTGGCTCGCAGCTGCCGTACGCCACAACGACAACTGGGCCAACACGTGCATCGTCCTCTTGCAGGTGGCACGATCGTTGCACGACTGACGAATTAAAAACGTCCTCGGGATACTCACGAATAACGAATACGAACACGACCATACCGAACAATGTTTACTGGCTGAGAAAACATTCGACATAACTCTAACATTATCATCCAGACAGGATATAAATATCGCAGAGAGAGAGAAAAAAAACGACTAGGATGAGATAAAGTTAACCAACGTATATATATATTTCAGATAAAGGATAAATCCTGCAAGGGAGAAGGAAGAGATAAAGAGGGTCCTGAGATTTAAGCTTTTCAGTCTTATTCATCATCACAAACGAGAGAGTTTATCAGGAGTAATGGCTATGGTGGTGAGAGTGGGTGAGAGAGAGACTCACTCTCCCTGTGATTTGTGAGGTATGGATGGCGAGATGGTCCCTCCCTCCCTCCCTCCCTGGGCTGGTGCTGGCTGGCTGCCTGGCTACCCCGGGAACTAACCCACCCCAGGGACCAAGACATCCTGACGGTGTACGTGCTGTCGGTGGAAGAGCGGCTCCACTTACACACACCCACGACGACAACACGTGATTAAGGGAGAGTTTGACAAAGTGTTGCTGTTCCTGCGTGACGTAACAGTCGTCGCGGTGGTATGACGGTCGTTCATGTCATTACGATGGTCATATGACACTTAAGCGTCCTGCTACTGTGGCGGTAACATGACAGGAGTGTCATATCACTACGGTGGTGGTTATGACATGTCATTGTGACCTATGACACAGTTTTGACATGGTGACCCATGACAAGGTGTGTGTGCTAGTTTTGGTAATACTGTAAGGGTTGTGTCATGAAGGTTGTAGATGCCTCATGACAGCGTTGTCATGGTAAAGAGGGATGCTCTTGTCTTGATACCGCTGCGGCAGTTATATCATGGTAGTCATGGCAGCGTTGTGGCTGACATGACAATATTGTGGTTGTCGTGACGTTGTTGTGGTTGTCATGACATTATTGTGGCTGTCACATTAGTGTTGCGGTTGTCATGACTGTACGAGGGTTGTTCCATATCATTATGGTTGTCATGACAGCATTGTGGTGGCCATGAGAGTATCGTGGTTGTCATGACAGTATTGTGATTGTTATGACAGTATTTTGGTTGTCATGACAATACTGTGGTTGGCATGAATGTTGTGGATGCCATGACGGTGCTGTAGTTGTTCCTCTTTAGTTCTGTGGTATTCATGACAGTATTGTGGTGTCATGAAATTTTTGTCGTTGTATCAAGTGTTGTGCCTGATATGACTGTATCACTTGACACGAAAGCTTGCGTCTGTGACTGCTATGTCGTGACAGTGCCTTATGACAACGCCGTCAGGACACTGATGTGTCATATCCCATCAGTGTCCTGACAGTATTGTTCCCTGACAGTATCATGGTTTACACAATAATTTGGTTTTCATGACACTGGGTGTGTCACGAGCCTCATAGGTGTTATAAGTTCATGACACATGACACGCCGTTACGTAACGGCAGCATCGTGGGTCATGAAGGCGTGCATTACCTACCGTGATGGTTAGTCTGGAGGATAACGTCACACATGACAGTCACAGAGGGTACGTCACTCATGACAGTCATAGTAGGTACGTCACTTATGACAGTCATAGTAGGTACGTCACTTATGACAGTCACAGTGTGTACGTCACACCTGACAGTCACAGTGGGTACGTCACTCATGACAGTCATAGTGGGAACGTCACTTATGACAGTCATAGAGGGTACGTCACACATGACAGTCACAGTGGGTACGTCACTCATGACAGTCATACTGGGTACGTCACTCATGACAGTCATAGTGTGTACGTCACACATGACAGTCATAGAGGGTACGTCACACATGACAGTCATAGTGGGTACGTCACTCATGACAGTCATAGTGGGTACGTCACTCATGGCAGTCATAGTGGGTACGTCACTCATGACAGTCACAGTGGGTACGTCACTTATGACAGTCACAGTGGGTACATCACACATGACGGTCACTCATGACAGCCACACAGTACAGGGAGCAGTGCTTACCTGGACGAGAGGAGCTGGTGCAGGGTGAAGGGTGGAGGTGTGTGTGTCTGCGTGTACAGGACACGTGGTGGCCTCTACGGCTGCCACCTCAACACTGGTGCTCCTGCCTGGCCATCTCCGTCATCAGTATTCGGGTGTGCTGGGAGGTCCTATGCCGCGGCATAACAATGGTGCGGCGATGGGCAGACAGGCTAGCTAGCTGGCTTGGCCGGGCCGGGCGATACGGGGGAGTCAGCTGTGCCGCTGGATCACTTTGACCCAACCACCACCACCACCACACACACACACGTTGCCTCGCCACTCACTCCTGCAGGTGCTCGCCGCCCCTCCACCGCCACTACCTACCCCAGGGCATGCCGCCCCGCCGGGGGATGTGTGTTATTATGCACTTTGGTCCACCGTGAGGGCACGAATGGGCGGGCGATCCTCTCTAACGGGGCTGGAGTCGGGTGGGTGTGTGTGTGTGTGTGAGTGTGTGTACGCGGGGTTCGATGCCAGAGCACCCGATCGCCGACGCCAGGGCAGCGGTACTGGCGGCGGGAGCGTGTGTCGCCCTAGCCAGGGTCCGGCGGCGCCACTACGCATGTCCGACACTGCCTCGGTGTGCCATTCCTACTCCCAGGTGTGCTATTCCTACTCCGAGCGTCAGATTCCTACCCCACCACCCCTCCCTCCTCCGGGGCCAGCCAGGATGTGTCAGTAGCGCTGCTGGCATTACTGGGTCACACTCCTCCAGGAATGAAGGTCACACACGACCCTGGTACCAGGCTCCCTCCTCCTCCACCAGCCCTGCACCAACAAACAAATAACGAGGTTTAATAAATACATAATTCATCTGCTGTACTTCTTTGCACTGGCACTGAACCAGGACCCCAAGGAATACAAAGGAATACAAACAGAAACAGACCACTGGGATCCTCTCGAGGCCGTGTGTGTGATCGCGTAAGATGTCGGAAACTCACAGATTATTGCGGTAGGAGAAATAGGCGCAGATAATATCTCCTTGTGATAATTTCTAGTAAGGATCCCTCAATAGGACGGACATTTGAGAGAGAGAGAGAGAGAGAGAGAGAAAGAGAGAGAGATGGAATATCCACCAAATACTAAATCCAGCATATGGCCCTACAAAAAACAGCCTGAAACTCCCGGTCATGCATCCAGCGATAGACTGTTCCACAAGCATGTAGAGTCAAGATCATAATCGCATGAACGTGATTAATTACTTTCGTTAATAAGAGATCAATTAGTGCTTTCCCGATCCAATTTCCGGAGCGCACGGGGACCTGCTGGTACCCGACCAGCTCCTTACCTGGGGATGACAGAGGGAGTTCCCACAAGCTAGCCATGGCACAGAGTTCCCACAGTCTGGCCATAGCACAGAGTTCCCACAGTCTGGCCATGCCAGTGAGTTTCCCACAACCCGACCATGACATAAGTACGGTTCAGGTAGGCTCCCCAACACCACTAATTTCAGCGACACAACTTATATGATACTTAGAACTCATCCCCTTGAGCTGTCTACTTAAATACCCGGACATCTGGGAACACGCAACATCTTAAGACTTAAGACATCAGTTTTTTCCCGTATGCCCGACGGTACGACCCCTGTGTATGATGATGACTTGACCCTTCACGTGATCCCTGAGGGTCAGGTCAAAGGTCAGGCCGCCGTTGTACCCAAGGTCTGTTCACGATGGGGTTAAAATTCCTGTTGAGATTTATGTTTATTCAGCAACATCGCTGTTAATCATCATTACACTCTGTAACATCGTTACTTAACAATGCAACCCTGTGGGACATCATTACTTAACGCTACAACGCTGTGGGACATCATTACTTAACGTCAGAATACTGTGGGACATAATTACTTAACACTACGGACTGTGGGACATCATTAAGATTAAATCACTGTGTTACATCACTTTAGAAGACTATTGAGACATCGCTGTGTGACAGTACCACACTCAGGTACATCACCATCAAACGCAGTATGGCTCCAGAACCCGCTTATGTTGCCAACTT
>JAUUDW010374323.1:0-13037 GCA_032361385.1 Panulirus guttatus
GTTTTACCCACATCAATCTAGAATTTACTTCCTTACACTCTATCACACACTCCCACACATCCTGCTTCAGGAGTAATACTACTCCCTCCTTAGCTCTTGTCCTCTCAGCAACTCCTGACTTCACTCCCAAGACGTTTTTGAACCATTATTCCCCTTTTCTCTTGAGCTTCGTTTCACTCATAGCTGGAACATCCAGGTTTCTTTCCACAGATATCCTACCTATCTCTCCTTTCTTCTCATCTTGGTTACATCCACACACATTCAGACACCCTAATATGAGCCTTCGAGGAGGATGAGCACTCCCCGCCTGACTCCTTCTTCTGTGTCCCCTTTTAGAAATTGAAATATAAGAAGGGGAGGGTTTCCAGCCCCCCGTTCCCGACCCCTTTAGTCGCCTTCTACAACATGCGGTGGCATACATGGGAAGTATTCTTCATCCCCTATCCCCAGGGTTAATTACATCTTTGAGCAAAATCATTCCAGGACTGCTCATCACAGATCAAATGAAGCCTTCCTTCTTCTGAAGTTCAAACTTACACCAAAACTTATTACCAAAACAAAAATATCTCAATGTAAACTTCATCATTACTCCATTTCCAAAAGGATTGAATGTATCATATACCTTTTTTCTCATACTCATTCCTCTTTTCATGCATTAGTGAGGTAGGGCCAGGAACAAAGAAAGGCTGCATTCACTCATATCCATACTCCAGCTGCTATGTGTAATGCACTAAAACCACAGCCCCCTGTCCAAAACCAGGACCCAAAGACCTTTCCATGGTTTCTCCCAGTCACTTCACATGCCCTGCAAGTCTACTGACACCATGTCAACCCCTGTATACCACATCATTCCAATGCACGGTATCCCATGAATCATGCCTGCTGATATACACAATCATATATTCATACAAAATTATATACCATACACAAACCTGTGCAAGCTGTCTGACAAGCTTTTGGTATGCATGTGCAAGTTGATCTTCAAAGTACCATAGTGCAAGTTGTTTCTCTGCAAGCTCATGATTATTCACAATGAGTGGTTTCAAGCAGAAAAAATTGTGGGTCTCAAACTTCCGAGCAGTTCTTCTATCTGGTAAAAAGGTTGACTCAAAGAGTTCTGTGAGAGAGCCTGGAAAAAGAAAAATTCATCAGAGTACTCCTCTCCAGCAGGCTACTCTTATGCATCACTAATCATGGGCAGCGGTGCATGATACCAAAACTTGATGATAAGGAGGTCTACCCATCTGTCTCCCAATGCTCAATAAGGAGGTTTGCAAAATGCCTCATAAGTATATCCAAACAATGCATGCTTATACCCCTCACTGCCACAGATTCCCAAAGTTTGTCCCTCCACCCCACTCTTCTTCTTTCTCTTTTTCCTTTCACCTCATTATCATACACTCTCTTTATTATCCCTCCCACATTCACTGTTTTCAAATGCCCACTCTAAGCATATAACAGATGGAAAGGAAAGGGGAAGGACTCAAAAAGAGCAAGATCAGTGTGTTTGTACATACAGTGCTCCTTAGAGTAAATATACATTCAAAACTATGAAAGGAATCATATAAGAGAATACTGTATTAAAAGCTTGAAAACTTTAACTCAAAATGCATGTTTTCAAGCATACACGCATATATGTTTTAAAAATGAAGGTTTTGAGAACTGAAGTAGCTTTCTCTTTGAAGCAGTGTCCTGCTACAAAAAGATACATTCCTTTGCAATATACCAGCAAGGACCCTAACCACCCTCACAGTCAGTGAGGAAAAAGCCACCTACACTCACCCCTTTGCAAATAACTTATTGCTATTCAAAGAAAATGTTCATCTAATAAGTCTGCTCTTGGCCAATTAGCTACTGCTTGCAGGATGATGACACATGCCCATCACATACCTGCCACACAAAGCTCACACACTTCGTAGATCATGGACACCAACCGAAGACAGTCACATAAGGTAAGAGAAAAAGTTTTTAAAAGAGAGGGGAAGACATGGAATGGTAAAAATATCAAGAATTACTCATGGGACACCACTTCTGAAATAAAAAGGTTTTCAACTTTCAAAACATACATCTCTCTCCTATGATTAATCCCACAAGCATGAGAGGTTATACCCACATCAAGGAGGATGAGAGAAAGACCAACCTCAAGGGACTGCGTAAAAAAAGCCAACCAATTTCCCAAAAGGAGGGACCAGTGAAGTACATCTCAAATTAGGCGTAGTAGAAAAGAATGCTCTTCTCTTTAAATACCAGCATTTTGGGAAAAGCTATGTACCCTGCAAGGGATTACCCAAGTTTTGCAATCCATTTAGGTGGCCCTGTCCTTTACATCAGGTATATTGTTCATGGTATGGGACTTGCCAGTCCCCTCCATACCTACAGTGGTCATCTTCATCTACAAGTAGCTCCCAACACTCTGGCTCTGTGAGAAACCAAACATTCCATGAAAAAGATACTCCTGTCCCCAGTCTGAACTCAATAAGCTACTCACCTACCAAACATACTGATGATGAAGAAACCCTTCACTTCACTGGGTCCCCAATTTAATTCACTTCAAAGGAAAAAATGAGCTAGAAAGAAGTACAGGAAATGAGTAAAGAGAAGCAGGGAAAATACAATTTCTCTCTCACAAATCAAGATGCTTACTTAGGGCTTCTTCATACTCTCTCCTGGCTTTGGGTGTCACCATAGCAATGAGAGCATTGAGGTGGTTCAAGGAGTGAACTGGAGCCTCCATACATCTCAAGACATGTGCAGCCAGTTTATCTCGAGAGGTGCCATGGGAAAAGACTGTCTTCCTAAACTTTACCTCCTGCATCTTTGATCCAGTCTCTTCAACTGAAAAACAAATATCCAAGATTAATTCTGAGAATGAGTTACTTTTACCAAATATTTACAATAGTCAACAAATGAAATTTCTAACCATGCATAAAGAGTCGGCAAGTCTTACAATAAAGGCAGGATGTCAAGTGCAAAATCTTCTCTTAATAACCTGGTCACCAGCTTCATCAGTAATTGTCTATTGTTTGATATTCAACATCAACATTCACAATATGTACTAGATTTTTTGCTTGAATATCGAGAGACTGCTTCCCTTATCACATACAGAAACGAGTAAAAGGAATGAGGGTTGCCTTAGTAACCAAACAGAGGAGGCTAAGAAAAAAAGATCTGAGTGACTGCATAAGCTATGCTTTCAAAACTGAATGTGAAGAAAATCAGGTCATGGGATGTCAAAGGAAGAACCAAAAAACTTTAATCCAAAATGTATGCTTGCAAACATACAAGCATATACATTTCATATATAGAACAAACTACCACAAAAATTCTAACCAAACATAATGTACAGTTCATGTATACCAAAGATTTAGTATGGGTTACCAAAATAAGAACAACAAACATTTATATAAGCATACTGGAATCCCTAAAGGCCAGTGCAAAGTTATAACCTAAATAACAATGATAGTATTTTCACTTGTCTCACAATAAATTACTTCTCTCATTGTCAAGAAATGCTTTAAGAAGTTCTACTTCTATTCTACTTCTAGCTGTGCCTTAAGAACACATAATTCTCTTCATATTCTTCTTTATTTGAAAAGTTTAATGCATATAGGCTTTCTTCTTCGTCTTTTATTCATCAAATGCCCTATGCACTGCGCTTATCATTTAACCAAAGGCAAGTACTACATAGTACTTACCTTTGGTTAAATGATAAGCTAAGTCAATGTATGTGCACCTTCCAGAATGATCTATAGGTGACTTGGGTATGTGACACTTTTCTAGCTTTGGTGAAAGAGTGCTTGCGTAGTAAACAAGAGGTGGAATTAAACACTAACTGAGATTTGAAATGAGTGACTTTGCAAACTATGATCCAAATTGGTAGTAAATCTGAATGCACTTGATGACGAATTTCAAGAGTTTTGATCATGGATCTTAGAGTATCAAGTAGCATTTACACATATCAAAAGCAAATGACATCTAGAGCCTATATGACATAAACAAAACACTTTGTTAAAGTTAAAAATGTGTTCAGACCATAATCTGTAGCCTATAATTCTAAATCTGTAAAAATCCAAAATCATCACTTTACACAGTCCTAAGGATCATTGATCTTTGATACTCTACATGTGAAACTTTCATACTCTAATTTTCTAATATGACAGTCTGAGTTCTACACCCACTCCACAAACAAGTGAATTACTAACCTCTGTTGTAGTTCATAACATCATGCTGAAGAATCTGGGCAGCTAAGTCTTTTAGTTTACATTTAGTATCTGAATCAGTGTGCAGAGACTCAGACTCTTCAGTCATAAGCTGGAAGATATGGATTAAAAACTCAGACAGTAGCTAAAGTTGAAAGGATGGACTAAATCCATAAACACTTGTCAAAAGTTATACAACAATAAATTCAAATCATAACTAGCCACATAATCAAGATGAGCACTGAAATATTCTGAGAACCACAACTGAAAAACATAATTAAATTCCTGGAAAACTTGTCACAAAGCGATTTACTGTTAAATCAGCATATTAAGCTCAACATATAAGGAGGTAAGAATCTGAGCAGAAACTTTCTGTATTCATTTCTTAAGCATGGAGTACATATGAAAAAAATTAGCTGAAGAACACCTTACCTCAATTTCACATCATTCAATTTTGAAAAATGCAGTGATAAGAGCACTACATTTAATTATCAAAAAGATAAGGGAAAGAAGGAAGTGATCTTGTGAATTAATCCAAAATACTGCTAAAAGACAGAAAATATCAAAAAAGAAATATAAACCTTTCTTTGCAGTTGTAATACATTTAAGTTTCCTTAACAGTAAGATACTTTGTGCATGTAGCCCAAATATAACTTTACGATAATGATCATCACATCCCTGTATATCACTACTTTCCCTCAAATTTCCTGTTATTTCTTCCTATGCTGCTGTGTGTGTGCATATTTGAAGCAAGCAGATACACGGGCATCATTATCACAACTGCCAGATGGAAGATCTGATGAGCATTCTTCCATCATGGTGTCTGTAGGGGAACTGAAAGCTGTGAAATTTCCGAGGATGAATTATAAATACTGGTGGCATATGGTACCCTTACTTGGCTCAAGGGTGTTCCAAGATATATGATGTGGGGCAGGAAACATCAACACATATCTCAAATGTAAGACTTTAATCTCAAGAGTGTGAGGTACATGTGCAGGAATGAAAGGGGTGTGAGGTATATATGGAGGAATGAAATGGTTAAAGAAAAGTATTCTCTCCCTTGTTCAATCCTCTGTGCACAAAGAAATAAAAAAAAAAATCCTCTTACATCAATTCTCAAGCTGTCATGTGAAATGCATCAAATCACAGCTCCCTATTCACAACCAGGCTCCACAGACATTTACATGGTTTACCCCAGACACTTATCATGCCATGGTTCAGTCCACTAAGAACACGTCAATCCATGTATAGCACATTGTTCCAATTCACTCTATCCCATGTACACTTTTCAACCTCCTGTAAATTCAGGTCCTGATTGCTCAAGATCTTTCTCACTTAATCCTTCCATCTCCAATTTGGTCTCCTCGATCTCCTTGTTCCCTCCACTTCTAACATGTATATCCTCTTTACCATACTAATCTTATTCTTCAGCAAGAAACAGTGTTTTCTAATAAAATGGGCCACTCCAATATTACTATATAACATCAGTATTCAATCTTTATTCTTATCTTATTACCATTATTCCCCACCATTTCATAGGCAATGGGGCCAATACCAATGTTAGGCCTAATGGATGATAAGATCTTTAAACAAAAAGTGGAAGTCAGGAAAGGCACAGGATCGCTAGACATCTAGTTCACCATATCTTCACAATATCATCACTCTTTTTAGTAATGTTACTAACCTGCCTGTACCATTCACTTTCAGCTTTGATGAGTGGAGTAGAACGAGGCTTGTAGTTCAACCATAGGTGTGAAAAATTAACTTCCTGTAACTTTTGGGTACCAATGGATAGTGGTGTTGTGGAGTCTTTGGAGTCTGGTATCTGTGAATATATTGATTGTTATAAACTGAATTCATTATCTTTACTGTGAAGATATAAAGAGTAGTTTTCATTATGAACACAACATATTTTCTATAAGAATTCTGTTTTCTGTGTAAGTACACTATAATCACTACACATGCTATATCTTATGAAAGTTCGACATCTTCATAAAAGGAACTTATACAATACCATATTATACCATACTTAATAGATATTTTGCTTTCAGTAAGTGTTCCAAGTTTAACTACCTCAAAATATCAGTTCACCATGGAGCTCAGATCTTGAAATCCTCACGGTCAGATCCCAAAAATGCACATCTTTAAAAGACCAGCAGTTCTTTACATGTTTCACTGCCATACCTCTACTTTCTGAAGATAAATATCTAACATATATAAAAAAGTAACAGGTAGTCCAAGGACACAGACTTTTGAACGCTTGAAGGTTAAACCACACAAATGGCACACTTTCATTATTAGTCAACTAACTCCTATCAAAGTTTTACTGGTACCAATTAGCTAATTTCCTTTCATGAAGCTGACAAAGGCTCCATTAACAGACAAGAAGACATTATCATGTCAGACATTATCACAGTCAGACCTTGAATGAAAAATAAAAAGGTGAGGAAATAAGAGAAAACATACATCTAGGAGTTTTGGAGAAAGAAAAGAAGGTTAAAGTTTAGGTTTTGAAGTTTGCAAAACCTTTCTTCTTTAAGGCAGTGTCCCAGGAGCAATGAGATGTTTAGTGTTAGAACCTCCAAATACTCCATTTAGTTCAACCCTGTAATAACACTGACAAGATGGGCATAAGAAGTCTTCCACTCTGTTCTGGAAACCAGACATAATCAACATCACAAATTCTGCTTTGTTTTGTAAAGGTGCCTTAATTATCTTTTCTGCGAGCAGCTATTTCATATCAACAGGAGCTTTATTTGCCCAAGTATGGGACAGTTCTCACACATCTGAGTTGGCACATCCTTCATCTCTCTACTAATTTGAGTTGAATCAAAAGCCTTCCATCTCATTAATTCTCCAAGCATCACCTTCCCTTTCTGTATGCTGTGATGTTACTGCTCTCTCTACTCTCTTACAGGCATCATTCTGGACACTGTTTTTGTGAGTTGTCTGCTTGTGCCCCCACACCCAAGGTATGGGCCCTAGGCACATGACTGGATGCTGTCACCCACAGTTTTTGTAAGGAGACGAGCCACTTTAGGAAAGGTTTTTATGATATCTTCTTACCTCGAACAGCTAAGCTGTGGAATTCTCTTCC
This sequence comes from Panulirus guttatus, assembly GCA_032361385.1. Classification (NCBI taxonomy): domain Eukaryota; kingdom Metazoa; phylum Arthropoda; class Malacostraca; order Decapoda; family Palinuridae; genus Panulirus; species Panulirus guttatus. Next base: position 7,297 of record JAUUDW010374323.1, read on the forward strand.
TTTTTGTGTCATTCCGTCTACATATAACTGTTTTTTCTTTTTCCTTTTCATATAACCTTTCTTCCTTTAAGTGTCAGGTCTGCATCACATGCACAGCCTTGATTCAATTCTTCCTTTTTTCCTTTTACATGCATTTTTTTTCACTTGACATGGCCTTAATTGAGGTATGTTTTACCTGTGCCATGTCAGGAAAATAAAAGTGACATAACAATGCAGTCTGCACCAAAAGATAAGTTGCAAGCTGAAAAAAAATTGCTGTGGCCTAATAAACCAAATTAACACTTACCAACACAATTAATACTTTGTTGCATTCCCCTTGCACTTGATGCACTCCTGCAGTCTGCCAGAAATGCTGTCAGCAAGATTCTTGAATAGGTCTGGGTAACACCTACCCCACAGAGACTTAAATGTCGCCTCAAGCTTTGGTACAGAAGACATGTCCATATCATGCAGTCGTTGCTTCACAATGGACCAAAGGTTTTCAACTGGGTTTAGGTCGGGGTCTTTCCTTGCCAGTTCTTGAAACATTTTATCTCACTATCAATCAGCCACTGTATAAAAGAACTAGCGGTGTGGCAAGGAGCCCCATCCTGCATAAATATTTTTGTCTTTGCATTTTTAAATGAATCAGGTTAATAGTCTTTGCATTTTTAAATGAATCAGGTTAATAGTCAATAATTAAATTTATGTACACTAATTGGTTAGCTTTCACATTCTTGGGTAAGATTACCACAACACCACCAGCACAGTAGCTTTTTTTTATGTTGAAGGTAGTAGGTGGTAGGCAGCCAACGACCAGGGAGGTATATTACCAGTACTACCCGCCTGGGTATCAGGAGGGTTAATGACATATGCTTAGGAAGCCAGCACTTTAGTGGTTGTTAAGATGCACTCCTCTGACCCAGGCAGCTGTCTTTCCTTTCTGCCTCACTAACATGCAGACTAATGGCATTCTGTCCACAAACATAAACTCTCTCCTTGTCATATGTATATGTAACACCTGACAACAATTAACTCATGCAGATCATTCTTTGTAACTCTAGATTTTTCTGCAGTAAGCACTATGCGCTAGCCCTGCCTTTTGGCAAAGTGGTAGGAGCAGTAGACAGAAACAGTTATTAAGAACATTAGGTAGGAGCCTCTGCAAACACAGCGCTAGACTTGCCCTCTGCCAGTGGCCTGTTAAGGATGAGGCACTAAAGGCTAAGAAGTGGCACTGGAGTTCTTTAGTTATGGAGACCCCCTTTGGGGAAGATACAGACAGATAGATAAATAGACGGAAGGCTCCAGTCACCGACAAAAGTCCACATCAAGGACAGAACTTAACTGAAATATAAAAGGGATTACGAAAGGGAAAAAGAAGCCCCAAATCATGTAAGAAGGAGCATGTTTTATAGTCTTTTCTGTGTACTGTGACAGGTACAGGTCTGAGGCTGGATGGTCTAAGCATCCTCCCTCTGGTGTTTCCAGTCACAGTAAATGTTGACTCGTCACTCCACAACACGATCTCCATGTTTCCTGATCCCAAACACTGTATTTCTTGAAAAATTCCACTTCTTAATCCTTATGGATGACAGTCAGTAAAGGTTTATGTCTTGCATGAAAAGTATGAAATCTCAACTCATTTGAAGTAACTGTTAAACATTCCTTTGTGAGACATGTTTGAGAAAGAGTAAGTTAGAGTTTTTGTGCTTGATTTCACATGCTGGCAGGTATGAGCATACTTTAACTTGATTTCACACACTGGCAGGTATAAGCACAATTTACCTTGTCTTGCAATCACTTAACACTAATTCCTTAAACTGCTTCACCAACCTTTGAACACTGCTGTTTCCATATTTCAAATTATGCTCTGCTTTGTATAAAGCTACCACAGCTGCCATGTCTTCCTACATTGTAACTTTCCTGGGCACAATGGGATGGCACAAGAGCTAAGTAATTGTAGACAAATTTAGAGGAAAAAATACCCAACATTCAAAGACAAACAAAACAGACATGAACCTCACATCTGCTTAATATAAACTGATGGTTAAGACGTATTATTACAGTGTTGCTAAACGTATGACTAGTGCTGCTGATGCAAGACTTAACACATTACACTTGACAGACATGAAATGATTTCCTCAGTAATTAAAGCCAATGGCCTTCTTGCACCTTAGCTTTAGGCAGAGACTATAGCTTTACCCATGCATCACTTACCTCATTCAACTGGTCACAGCCTGTCACGGCAATGATGGTATTGGCTGATACTTATTTGAAATAGCCTGTCTTGATCACAAAGCTGTAGCATCATTGCAATGTTTGACTCACAAACCATGCTGGGTGTTTGGAGTCTGCTTCATGAGTACCTGTGATCCCATGAATGGGTAACAAATCCTTGAGTTGCAACTGCTTGATAGAGGATTGTGGAGACCATTCTGAGAGTCATCTTGTCCTCTATGATTCCTGACTTCACTCTTGTGTTTAATATGCCTGTAGCTAATTTGACATCTTGGTAATTCCCAAACTCAAATGGGTGGAAAGCTTACCTATGCACTGTATACATACAAGGGTGGAGTGGTTGAAGAGCTAACCATTAATTTTCTACTCACTAATGTGGCTTACAAGTCCCATGCTAATAGATACAATAACTATACATATCTTAGCCAAAGTCTGAGATACATGTACACATCAAAACACTGACAAATGAATAGTAACATCACGATGGAATGCAAAACTCTCAAATGGCCCACAATGGCCACAACCTGACCATACTTAAAGTGAATATTCAGATGATTTAATCATTTCATGAAAATCAAATCAGTTTTTGATCAATTTACCAGACAAAAGGAGGTAAAGTTATGTAAGCATCTACAAAAATCTGAAAGCACTTCCAAACAAACAAAGGAAAAATTGCAAATGCATGCATTCACGCATGAATGCAAGTCCAACCAAACTGTAACCATGGTATAAGTCTGTTAAGGCTTGGGCTAAAGAAGCCATTAAGGTAATATCTTACAAATACACAGAGACAAAAGACTGCCATAAGTTTAGTGGGGAATTCAATACACAGATAAATCAATAATTGCACCTAAGATATTAGACTGAACTGTTAAGAATACTCAGTCTCATTTCCCAAAAATTCACCAAGGGAGAGATATAATAAAAATGGTAGCTCAAGTGAGGAAGAAATGCTGAGTGTTCATGAACAAAGGTAAAGAGAAAAAAAACATCAGATTATTATCAGTTGATGGTACCATGTGCTTTGATTAACAATGAAAATAATTGCATATGTGCATTACAGACATGAGACTTATGGTGAGTAAATTATCTTTATATTTGGAAATGGGTCTTTAATCCACTGTAGATGACAGTAATAAATTATCACCTGTGCACAGGTGAAAAAAAAAAGATAAAAGGAACAATGTTTTACGATACTCTAGCCAATTACCACTCAAGAACTTACTTGATCATTCATTATGGCTGTTGAACTGGAGACTTCATTATTCTGTATTTGTTGAAATTTATTTTTAGCATTCTTTTTCTTTTTCTTCTTCTTGCCCATAGACTGATCATTCAAGTTAATATTCTTTTTAACAATAGAGGGTTTCTTCTTTGTCTTGAAAGTTTTGTCTTGTGACACTGATTTCTTCACTTTCCTATCCTGCTTTATCTTCACCTTCCCCATCTCTAAAATACAAAGGATATAATAAACACTAAAGAATCACAAAACAAATATACCAGTACATTTAATAAGAATCACTGGTGTTTAATCTTTTTCAAATATTTTTTTTAGAATATCATTATCTACTTAAAAAAAAAAGTGAGGAATATCTTGCATCTGCTTCCTTACAGTTACAGTCATATCAACTACATAATTCAACAAATGATCTGGCTATTTCTATAGGGTATCTGACGAGTAAACCCTTTCTGTGCACAACTGTTTTGACTGTCTTCTCCAGTGCACAAAAAGTGAAATATTTTACTAGTTGATGAATGGGTGCCCAAACAATGTCAAAATGATTTACTTCATTCTAGTTAAAGGATAAAGTGAAAAAAAAAATACCAAAACTATTACTTTTTCTTGTAAATTAAGAGTTCAGCACATCAAGTTTAGGAAGAACTAGTTATTTAGTGGACTGGCAAAGCCTTAGTAATTATCTATTCATACTGGAAAGGGAGTGAGTTTCACACTCGGATATATGTCTTAAACAATCTCTATCATACACATTCAGTCATATCATTTTATTCATCCCTCATTCTTAGACAGTAAGAGTACTTCCTCAATTCTTTTTTAACAAGTTTCTCATTTAATTTCTTGTCATGTCCTCTGGTTCTTCTATCCCTACATCTCTTGAAAGAAAGTTCACTACCTATCTAAACAATCTGTTTTAAAAATCTAAAAAGGTTGTGATCAAATCATCCTGTACACTTTCTCTCTTCCAAGGTGGGAAACTCAAAAGCCTCCTGCCTTTTTCTATACTTCAGCTCTCTTAATTCTGGTACCATCTTTGCTGCTGTCCTCTGAACTTTCTCCATTAGTTCTTTGTGCTTCTTTAGGCAAGGCGACCAAAATTGTGATGTATATCCTAGTTTTGGCTTTATGTATAATATGAACAGCTAGTAAGCTTCATCAGTTCTACCTGAGCCATGAAAAAATTTGAGGTCTTAAAAAAGAGTGAAATTTGACAAATCTGTCAACAAACTCTAATAAAGCTAAGGACCAAAGTGTCCTTGTTTTTATTCTAATTGTCTATTTATTAACATGTGGCACCATCTTGATTGTGCTCAATCATGAGTGACACATATTTGGACTAAAATACTGAAAATCAAGTTATTCTTGCCTGTAAGGAAGGCTAGGTTTCTAAAGATTACATAAATTTATTTTACATCTATATAACACTGTTTACTCTAATCATACCACTCAAACGTTAAATACAATAGTAATAAAGAATTAATCTAAATCATTAACTACTATTGTAATTTATTCTGTAAGGATTTTATATGAAATGGACTCAAGCAAGGCAGTAAATACCACTGTTTACATGGAAAAAGTCAGATGCTAATGATCTTAATGTAGTTTTGATTACAGTGTCACATAAAGCCTTGTCTGCCCTTATATATTTTCCACAGTGATACATGGCTAAAGTTTATTGTGAGTACAAACATATGGTGCTCTCAGGGTGAAATTATTGTACACCTACTAACTGAGACTAATGTGTCTAAGGAAGCAAGCACCAGCATCCCACCTCAGTGTACCTCAGGCTATTTTGAGGAATGATGTTCCTTTTTTATGCTTTCAGGCTACTGCTTCATTATGGAAAATCTGCTTCTGGGTGCTGCATTTCTTCCATTTGTGATTTAAGATGGTTGGCTCTTACCTTTCTAAGGAGAGGGAAGCCCAAATTCTTGCCTGGAAGCTAGAAACTAAGGGTAAACATGAGATTTCTAGTAGTACTAGCCACTCAGATCAGGCACCTGCTTCCCACAATACATCATCAGTTCCATGCCTCACTGAGGATTTCAAGACCCTTTGGACCCAAAAAATGGACCTAGAATAGTTCAGAAACTTTGCCAATTCCATGCCCAGACGTCTGCAAATGGTAATGAGAGGCAAAGGAGAGATGAAGTAACAAAACTTGAGTGTGCTATCACCTTTGAAAATGTATAGGGGAGGTGAACAAGGCATTTTGTGAACAGTGTTGTTTTAAAATCTCCACTGGTGCCAGTAAGTGTGGTTGGCTCTTTAATACTATTTACTA
>JAUUDW010374433.1:0-13036 GCA_032361385.1 Panulirus guttatus
GGCCTCGCCACCATACAATATTGTTGGAATTACTATTCCTTCAAACAGACCCATTTTTGCTCTCCAAGATATTGTTCTCTCCTTCCACATATTTTTCATCACTCCCAGTATGTAACATACACATGACTAGTACTGTGTGTTTTAATTTTACTTGCAATAAACAATCTTTAAAATTAAAAAGAAGTATAGCAAAAGTATTCCTTTTTGTTAATGAAATTTTTATCGTTAAAGTTAATGCTTAAAAGAACCCTCTTATAGTGCTTCTACTGTCACCAAAGAATGGGGTCAGCATACAGTGCTGTCTTGAGGGAGTTGAGGCATATTTTGCCATGGTTAACAGTACTGTACATCACAGAAAGTTTTAAGTAATAGTTTCTACCTGTTTTGAACATATGTCCTACATTCTGTCTACACTCCTAAGGAAATTACATTTTGGTTGAGTCAACCAGGTTAAATTTGTTGTGGTGCTGAGTGATGGTAGCTGGATTTAGTATCACCAGTAGGGTTTTTGGAAAATTGTCTCCAAATTGTTGGGATTCTATTAGTCTTTTGATACATGGTTACTTTGCAGTAATTTTGTATAAAAAGTTTGACCTCCATTTTAAACATCTTTGTTCTGATTATTCACTGGTAGGTCATTAAGGTTGGTACATCTTGTGCTTACATTTAGAATTCTGCATAGAATTGTTTACATATTCTTGTAGAGGTACATATATTCATTTGGTGCTGAGTTCATTGTTGGAGTTTCTTGCTGTTTTTGTTCTGCCAGTATCCCTAACCTCGCTTATGGAGCATTATTTTACTTTCTTTTGGTGATTCTTCAACTTTTTCTTTACATTTACTCGGAGTTCCCTATATCAGCCAGGAGAAACTTCGAATTAGTAGTGAAAGCTTATAGCTCTTACGCATAACCCACAGCTGCGTAATGCTGCCACTTCCCAGTGCCTTGATACTATGGGTCATGCTGCCCCAAGCCTTATGGGTGTGGCTCACTGTCATGGGTTTGGTAACAATCAGGTAAGCCTCATTTACTTTCCTTTGTAAATTACAATAATTAGAAGATAAAGTGCTGAGCTTCATTTAAATGTATATGTTATTATTTTTACCTTAATATTACCACAGGTAGATCTCCAGTCCCAATATCCATTGTCCAAAGACATCCATAATTCATATGCCCATACATTTAGGGTTCTCACCAAAATGGCAAGAGAATTTCCATAGGCTGTCACTTAATTTTCTGTGTTGCCTTAGCTCACATCACTGCTTTGTTTTTGTTTCCCCAGTGATTTCAAGGCAGTGGTGCTCTATGCTTTTCTTTTATTTCTTTGGGTTTTCTTCATATTTTGGAGTTTAAATGGCATTCAGGAAGTATCCAAGTGATACTGTTGGTTGAAGTGTTTTGAAGAGGAAGGATGGTATACTTAACAGGTTGCAGAATGTTAAAGTTATACAGATATCAGATAAGGGTGAGTAGTTGCACAACCTTAGGGATTGACATAGTGTTCGGAACATGGCCATATTCAATATCAGAAAGTGTGTTTTTTTGGTAGATACAGTAAATGTTTTATAAAGAGTTCATATAGTATATATTCTTTTAAGTATTTAAAAACTACTTTGGATGTACAGAAACACCACAGTTAAGAACTGTTTGAACCTGTTTGAGCCCAGCAGAAAACCCAGTATCTATAATCTTAAAACCTCTGTAATTCAGACATTGCCTGGTCCTGAGGAATTGTGACTGGAGATCTTGCACCTGCAAATTGTATCAGGTTAAGTATTCTTTTTGGTACATTATAAATTATGAAGATTATTTAGTTAATTTTCATTTAAATATATATTGTTTTAGCCATAAGCTCAACTGTTTGCAAAAATGTTATTTGCTAAGTCAGGACTGTATGTAAAGAGAACACATTTAACTATGAATTATAACATAAACTGATAGATACAAGAACAATGAATAACTAGGTATCAACATTAATAGAATTTCATTTATAAAAGAAGTGAAAAACTGTAATATGGTCATGGCGAGAAAGTTTAAGAAAAATAGTACTGTAATCTTTAAGATTGGAGTTACAAGAGGAGGGAAGTGTAGTATTGTTTGAAAATGAGAAAGTTACATTTCTCTCTCAGAAATACTCCTTTTTCATTTTGTAAATTATCAGAATTGTTTTGCAAACTCTTTGGATCCCCTACATGTATTTATGTGGGCTTGAGATAAAGTCAGCTGTACTGTCCAGCCATTATTCCTCCTCTTGTAACTCTGTACTGGTTATGTGCATCTATAACAAGATAGATGATGTAATTACTGTATATTTCATTTTTGTTTTAATCTTGAAATTATTGAATCATTACTTCGTTTGCATAGCTGATACGACTGAATGGAGAGGGTCAGTTGGCTGTAGGTGAACGCTGCATTGATGCTGATGGCCAAGGAATAAAGCTGATTTTCTGTCATTTGGGTTCAGTGGATGGACCCTGGCAATATGATGAGGTGAGTTTCAATTATGTCAGTCTTTGAGTTCTTTTCATAGAAGTCAAAATTGCCTGGATTGTTGATTTTGTTATTTTAGCCCATCATCATTAAACAAATCAGTCTTCATCTCATGTACCACTATATATAAATAACTATCTATAGTATCCTGCATCTTAAATACAGTACATTAAAATTTTTGTATCTGACTAGGGAAAACCGCAAAGTTCTTGAAAATATGAACATTACCTAAAATGTAGAATTATGAAGGATAGGGGATGTGTCATTTCTAAAACAGTTCACACCTACACCCCAATATAAGTCAGATGAAAATGTGCCCCAGTCAAAATAGACACATTTTAAAGATAAATATTAAGTTTATCAGAAAGAAAGAAAAATACAGTAGGGATAAGTTCATTAAGTTTTCTCAGACCTGACTTTTAAAAGTGGGAAGCTTATGGAGTGAAGGAAAGACAATTTAAGGAAGAGTTCCCCGGCTATGCTATATGAGTTAACATAACAAGTCCTCATGTGGCTAGAATTCATACAGAAATAATGGAAAGAGCTGGTTCAAATACCGACATTTCTAAGAGGCAGTAGCCAGAAAAATAAGTATAAAACAGAGAAAGGGAAACAGTATGGCAGACAGAAAGGGATGGTTAAAGAGGCAATAAGATGGAAGGCTTTTGATTTCACCATGGCTGAGAGAGAGTTTGATAAAGAACCATCCTAGGTACATGAGCAGTACTCCATACTGGAGTGAGTGAGACCTTCTAAAGATGATAAAGATGTAGAACTACTTTGAAGAGAGAGAGAGAAAAAAGTAGCACCAATACAATACCCCAGGTTTTGCGAAGATTTTATTTTGTTCATTTTGTTGGTTTCCAAGACAGTGGAAGATACAGTTAATACCGAACATGTTGAATGATTTTAAGGGTGAATTGGAATGTTTTGAAATTTGATTGCAGGAGACTTGTGGGATTTAGTTAGAGTTATAGGTAGAAACTGTATTTTTGCATTGTTGAATATTTTTTTTCATCATGTTTGTCATTTTCTACATCAGTGAGGTAGCACCAGGAATAGATGTGGAATTGGCATCATTTCTTTGCTTTCATTCTTTAGATGTCATGTATAAGACACTGAAACCAGAGCCCCCTATCCACAGTCAAGCTCCACAGATCTTTCCATTCTTAACTTCCGACCACTTCACTTGCCCTGATTCAACCCATTGACAGCTTGTTGTACCCTGTAAACCATATCACTCAGATTGCTCTATCATTTGCTCTATCTCTTGCATGCCTTGCATCTTCCAGTATGTTCAGGCCCTGAGCCTTCAAAACTTCTTTTGCTTCATCCTTCCACCTCCTTCTTGGTTTACCCCTCTTCCTTGTTACCTCTACTTTTGACACGTATACCCTCTTAGTCATCCTTTCCTCGTTCTATCTGTCTATCTATGTCTTTGATGCCTGTTCCAATTGGCAGAGGGCAACTCTAGCGCAGTGTATGCTGAGGCTCCAACTTCATGTTCCTTCTGACTACTATCTAATGCTCCTACCAACTATTTCTAACTTATATTTCTACTTAATGCTCCTACCTAAATGTTCCAACCTACTACTTCTATCTACTACTACTATTTTGCCAAAAAGCAGGGCTCGCACACAGTGCTAACCTCAAGAAAAACTAGAGTTGCAAAGAATGCGCTGTGCGAGTCAAGTGTTACAAATGACAAGGAGAGATTGCATGTTTGTGGACAGAATGCCAGTAGTCCACTTGTTAGCGAGGCAGAAAGAAAAGACAGCTACCTGGGTAAGAGGTGCAATTTGACAACCACTGAAGTGCTGGCTCATCAAGCAGATGTCGCTAACTCTCCCAATCCTGGTATCCAGATGGGTAGTACAGGTAATATACCTTCTTGGTTGTTGGCTGCCTACATTCTCTCCATACGTCCAGATTATTTTACCTTGCCCTTTTCAACTCATTTATACATACTAATACATATGCTTAATAAAGGTACAAGTTTCAAAGGTTAAGTAAGGGAACAGACGACATTCATTTGCATTTCATGCATAGTTGATATCAGGTGTAGAGTTACATGATGATTATTTGCTTTCAGCAAAATCATGTGATGCTTCACAAGCGCATGGGGAAATGTGCAGCCCTCCATCCCCAGAACAACCAGTTAACTCTTCTTCCTTGTGACCCTGTTAATAACTACCAGAAGTGGACATTTAAACAGATCACACCAAAGTGGTGAGGAAGTAGCAGAACATTGCAATACATAATTGTATTTGTTGGGCAGTTATATGGACACTGTAATAAGAAATTCCTTATGAAACTGATTAGTCAGTGTCAAAAATGTGCTGGAATTACATTCATGTTTAAAAGAGTCTCCATAACGTGTGAAAAATATGGTTCATTAGTTTTAAAGTTTGTTCCTGATGTGTAACAGTATTTTGCAACTATCTCAGAGGTTTAGTAAAAATGCTTAAGTTACAGTAACCCCTTTACTATGATTTTTCTCTCCAAATTATCATTTGGGATAATTCTTCATACAAAATAAGCTTTGCAATATGTGAAAATTTAACAGTATAACATATAGATTACAGCAATGTTTAGGAAAAGATCCCCTTTTTTCCTAATTCAAAAAATAATTTCTAAGTGTGAGAGTAAGTTGTACACATATTGCCTTGATACTTACCACAATATATAAAATATTTTAGTATGAAAGAATCAGTTGATATTTCTGCAGCGTAGGCAAAGTAATGTCACATGGTTTCTTGCTTATATCACAGATAAAACAGTTGTTCTGCAATAGCACAAAAGTAAATGCATTTTACGTCTCTTATATTAAAACCAAGATACATCTGTTGTTAAAAAAGCTAATTTGAATTCTAAAAAAATTTTGGTACCATAAAATTATATTGGTGGTACCTCAAAACTCTGTATATATTGTTTCAATTTGGTAGAGTACACTGCAATAGATTTTTTTAGTATGATGACTAGTAACAGTATATTCTCAGTAAAAGCTTCCTGTTATTACATAGTCATGATTCATAAAAGTAATTAGGGCTGATGTTTTTGTTTATTATACATGTAACAGTTTATATGCATCATATGAGTTTCTTGGTATTACATGGGAATGTTGTTTATTTGGAGTACAGTGAATATTTGCTCACCAGTAAAGGAAACTCATATCTTTTATTTCTCAAGTCTGGCTGTGAAATAGTATTGTTGAAAAAATAAAAATTGTGATTTGAGGTGAAATATATATTCCAAATTATTGCCATTTGAAAAAGATTAATTTATTAGCTACCAAAGCTTCTGTTTAATCTACAATAATGTTTTGTTTCTCATTGACCACTAACTAGGTCATAAGAGAAAGAATTTCCCATCACCCTTTGCATACCCTTCTTGAGTCTTTTTTTTTTAAGATAATAAATGCTTATGAAAATAGTGGCCATCTGATGAATATTTTCTGGTGTGAATAAGTTAGTCTGCTTGTTTTGAATATATCATGCAGTAAAAGCAGGATATCCCATAAAGGATCCTTTAAGATAGTCGAGTTATTGTACAGTATATCATACTAAACATGTGTTATTATTGCACCAATAGTAACAATGTTTAGGAAGATCCAAAATGAAGTATTAGTACATAGAGAGGAACTCTGTGTGCTGTGGCCAAAAACTGGTGGCTGGATGTATAATGTGCAGAAGTCATGTTGACTGATGTACTAAATAGGCCGCTCAGACATTCGTTGGCCAAGTCATTGTATTTAGACAGAAATTTGCATTAAATTAGTAATTGTTCCATTGTAAATTTGAAATTAAAAGAAACTTACTGTGAAGACAGTGTCACGCTTAGTAGCCTTGTCAAAAAGTGGCATTTTCACAGTATTATGAAGTGGGATGCTAGAATCTCTTAAGCTTATGTTGCCAGTCTCATTTACCGTCCCTCCATTATTCTTAGTACAAATATGGTGATCTGAAAAAACACTAGTTTGGTATCTTGGAAAAAAATATTCTGAAGGTAATCAAAATACTGCTCTTCATTGGCACCAGAAGAAACAGTTTTATTTTTTGCGTGTGTTAAAGAAGAAATAATTACTAGTCTCAGACAAAGGCCACGCGAACATTTCTAATGTTGGTTATGATTGATGTTTTTTGTATTCTGGTCTCAAAAAAGTTAGTGAAATTTTTGTACTGTTTAGTTTAGTTTAGTTGTGAACTTAGTTCAGTTAAATGGCTTGCACTCAAAAAGCTCATTTCCTTAAGGTTTTGGTAAATTTTCATAAGAGAACAATAATTGAAGAACTTTGGCACAGTCTGACCACAACATTAAATGGTTCATGTGATATTACTTTAACTTTGGCTTCAATTTCTGTGATAATCATTATTCTGCTTTACACATTTGCTCTATATTTCCAACATAATTTATCATTTTATCAGTTAGAGAATTTTATTTAAAATTCAATAAGAAAAGAGAACCATGTACTGTACATTATTTTGAACTGTTTATAGAACTAACAAAGTTCACAAAAACTGAAGCACTTGTTTTCCCCAGGTTTAGGAACTAATTCATTAAAAGAGATCTTTGTTGGCAATGTTTATGCCAGGAAAGGATTTAGTTTGATATTAAGCCTATCTGAAATTTTAAATATTCAGTTGAAGTTACTATTTCACAGACTAATAAATGTGAAACGTGTAACATTATTATTTTTGTTATTACTGTAATTCATTGGTAAAGTATTTTGCAAAATGATAAATTTAGTAATATGGTTTAAAAAATTTTGGATTGTGTATAATTAGTGTATGAATGGGTTTAAGTAATTAGTTATTTTATGATGTAAATGTATACTTTTCAATTTAAAACTCATTTGTGATCCTCACTACACTCTTGAGCTGAGAGATTCTCATAATGAGTTGAGCTGGTCAGTTTTTCACTTGAGAGGATGATGCCCTTTTCTGGGGAAAATGCTTGTATTGAGTGAAAGGGCAATTCCATTTAATGTTCTCCACTTTTTTGGTAATTTTATGTATATAAGTACAGGTTGTGGTTACTGTGCATTGCACAAAATGGTTAGAGAATGGATGCGAGTGAATGTGGCCTTTCTTCGCATGTTCATGACACTACCTCGCTAATGCGGGAAACAGTGATCAAGCATGGAATAAAAGTATATTAATGTAGATTGTCAGAGGTATGCTAATAATATTACTAGCTGTTTTTAACTTTTTTATTGCATAAGCTTGGGATTGGCAATGATTTCTCTTTGTTAAGAGGAATTTATTTTTTCAGAGAGCTTATTTAAACTGTACTGAATGAACTGGAATTTATTCTTCCAGGACCATATTTCCATGTAGAGAGAGGTTGTCTTTTGTGTGTAATGCTTATCAACTTTTGTTAGGGACAATTTTCTTTTCAAGGAAGCTGCTCAAAACCTCATTTAATCAAATTTATGTCATGACTGCAGGTCTGATATCTAGGATACAATTTATATGATTTTGTACTTTTAATTTCTTGCTCAGGAAATCTGTTTAATTATTGATTTAGTCCACATTAAATATTATTCATTGTCAAAACTAATTACTGAAAATATCATTTTATTTATGATTACTCACAGGTTTTGCAAAAAAAGAAAAAAAGATTGGTACATTTAGATATGTTTTTATATTAAATAGCATGGTGATTTGGAAAATGTATGATGAATGATGTGTTTTATTTGCATTTAGTAGCAGGACTACTAGAGCACATTACAAGATGGATACTGTACTGAACTAAAGAGTTGTATAATCACAATACAGATGATTTCTGGAGGTCCATGGTGGAGCTTTAACATGTATTTATTGAAAGTTGAGATTATGGTGTGGTCCATGCCCAGTACTACATTTAGTGACAATCAAGTAAAGTTAAATTTTATCTGTATTTCAGGTAAATGAATGAACTAGATACATTATTAAATTCTTTGCTATTTTTTAGGAGGAAACTAGTTTAATCTATAAGAAAGTACTGTCTGGTAGGATACATATTTAATGTTGATAGGAAAGCTCTGTCATCATATATTGTTGACATTCCATGTCAGTGTTGGATTTTATTTATTTTATGTCTTCTAATGTTCCTGGGATACATAAGTTTCATACTGTCATGATTTCCCACATAATTCTGTGATAGAATACTGCAAAAAGCACAGTGATGAGTTTCATTATAATCATATTAGAGCACTTCTGTACAAGCATGACAGATTACATATCTGATATGCCTAAATTTTTCATAGGTTTCAATTTTTTATTGTTAGGGTTATTTCAGTAGCAACTCTGTTTTCACTTTAACCCTGTGTGCATAACAGAGAAATTGATGCATTTTATAATGTTTCTCTGATCATATTTTCTGTATTGACAAATTGTAGGCAAAGGGGCCAGCTAGTTTGTATCTGAACTTTCTTAGCTTTTCCTTTCATGTATTAACTGTTATGCATTTATAAAATAAAACTTGTTAATAATAATCTGCATTTAGCAACCATCATATATTCTGATGCTACCAAATCGTTCCATTCACTCTGTCCCACTGCATGACTTTCACCCACCTGCGTGTTTAGGCCCTAATTACTCAAAATCTTTTTCTCTGCATCCTTCCTTCTTCAAACTGGTCTCCCTCTTCTTGTTCCATCCACTTCTGACACATATAGCCTCTTTTTGTCAACCTCTCCATATTTCCAAACCATTTCAGCACAACCTCTTCAGCTTTCTCAATCACACTGTATCTACTTGAAAAGGTTTTGGTATCATACTACTCATTATATGGCTTAATGACAATATCTCAACAAGGTGTTCTTTAAATTTGTGATCTAAGGGCCAGAAGATTCAGGTGACAGTGATGTATGCACTGGATCTATGTGGTATATTGGAAGAGCAAAATGCAGTCAATGGGTTGAAGCAGCGTGTGAGGTAGTCTAGGTACACCATGAAGTCTAGAGGGCTTGGCTGTGGGTAGTTTGGCTCTGATTTCAGTACATTATACATAACAGCTAAAAAGTGGGTATGTGCAATTGTTCTTGATACTAACTAGCTATGGCATGAGAAGCAACTGAGAAGAAATGCTATGTGAAACAGTAAGTATCTATTACATTTTCTGGTACTTACCTAAAACCCTACTTGTATGAAATTTCCAAATTATTTTGAAGACTTAGGTATTTCAGTTGCCAACACCATAAGACTCATAAGGTACAGCCTTAAATACTTTTTATCCGATTTCGTCTTTCTGCATGATAGGAAGCTCAATTTGCTTCCTCTTCAAAAAGCTTCAATCAGTGTTATCACTGAGAAAAGCAAAGAGCATTACTAATGCATTCAGACAAAGAAAATGGTGATATAGATTAGGGCAGCATGAGGTAAAAAAAAGCTTATTCTTGAAACTCATGCTCCACGTTGGCAGTAATCTTAAATGCCCTAGACTATGGATTCTGAGAGTCTATGGATCTCAGAAATTCGGATTTTTTATATTTTACCTGCATTATGAGAAACTTTGGAGCATAGGATGCAGTCTTATTAAAGCAAGACAACCCATGCCTAAAATCAGATTATGAGCATGTGTAGTAAGTTGTAAATGCGAGATGTCACATACATAAAACCCGCAGCCAAGACAAGGCATGCACTATCATGACTCCTTTGCTCTTGCAGGTACAACTTGACATACCAGTTTACTTGTGCAACTTTTTTCAAAGAACATTGAAAATACTCTTAGTGAATGTTATGTGCTACATTAACTCCCTTTGCCACACAAAAGAACATCTTACTTAGTTTTCTCACCAATTACAATATTGTTCAGAAAATATGAAAAACAAAGTGACAATGTTTATAATTTCATTTCAGATGTCAGTAAAAAAATCATATACGATGTCTTGCGAATATAACTGCTTACTTAATTGTATCAGACACTTCATATTCTCTGTTTTCAATTTGCTTCACACACACACTGTGAAATCTTGAATTTTAATTCTCTGTTCCTGGTGCTACCTAGCTAAGGGGGGATACATCAAACAGGTATGGAAAAAGAATTGCAGTTATCTATTTTGTTTTTAACTAACTCACTGTGGCAGGAAAGGCAATTGGTTACAAAGAAATAAGAAAAACTGTAGTACACTTTTTTATACAGTACCTTCTTGCATAACATAACTTTGTGGGTTAGCTACAGGAAGAGATGACAAAGCCTCCTCAATTAGCTCAATCTTTTCCTACTTTTAGAAAGTGAATAAAGGAGAAAAGTTTTTTAATTCACTCCACAACTGTATGCGAAGCAAATTAAAAACATAAACAGAAAGAGCATGAAGTGTTAAATGAAACCAGGTAAAAGGTTACGAAAAAGTCTGTGTTGTTTATCACTGAAGTATAAAACATTTTCAAACAGTCTTACGCCATACAAGAGATGAATGATCTATGGTTATAAGCCTTCATCATCTAAAATTACAAGAATATATTCAAGGTCAATATCTTATAAATCACTGACAAACCATCCTATTCATGGTTATTCATGAACTAGACAGAGTTTTTTAAATGCAACTTGTGGAAAGTTTGCTGCAGACTTAGCTGACCCTTCTTGCCTTAAAGAATGTTGCACAACCAAAAAGGAAATAGCATTGAGGATGATTATTTTTAGAATAAGTATAGGTTTGCACATCTCAAACTGTTAATTTGTGTTCAGAAAAACACTGTGAGACTAAAAACCAGATGATGATAGACTTGTATGACTAAAAACCAGCTGATGATAGACTTGTATGCCAAAGCCAGAGCAAACTGTAATATAAGGGTATACTGCAGTGTGCAGTGCATGGGTTGCAATTGAAAGTCTGGGTACTGCCAATCTGCTGTAAATGCAGGATGGTACAAATACATTCACAAAAAGGACAAGGCATGTACCAATAAAAAACTCCTTTTGCTTCTGGAGGTACCATCTGACAAAACCAGTTTACTCATACCACTTTTTTCATAGAACATGAAAAATAAATTTAAAGATTGATATTTGCTCTAGCAACTCCTGTTGCCATTGAAATTACTAATGTCCACAGAATGTTAAATATAAACTAAGTGATGTAATGTGTAAAGATATAATTTCACTCCAAAGTGCAATAAAAGAAAAAAACATATATACACATATACAACTTAATAGGAGTATAACTAAGGTGTATTAGACATTTCATATTCTCTTAGAGAATATTTTCAATTGGCTTAACACATACCTGATGTGAAATGAATTCCTCGACATATTCATATAACAATTGTTTTGAATACCTATCTACCTCTTGTGAGATGAGAAAGGCATTTGGGTATAAACAAAACAATAACACTAATTGCAACTCTATATTTTTTAATACCTTCTTACTTTTCCTGTCTTAGTGAAGTACAGACAGATAACTGAGTCTGAGGATAAATCTGATACTACTATAAAAAAAAGGAAGACAAGAAGGGTTTTGGATAACATCTCATATTAAGTATTGTGCATCAAATTGAAGACATACTCAAGGAGAATACATGCTGTCTAATACACTTACGTTATGGTTGGTATAGTATAAAAGATATGGAATTTTCAAATTTTTTTACTTTTCACTAGAAAGGATGAATAATCTACATGTAACAACCTTCATCATCTACAATTACAAGAATATACTACAGGACAGCAAACTATAAGTTACTGACAAGCCATCCATCTTAGTCAAGGTAATTCATTAACTAGATTCAAAGGTAATAAATATCAAATCACTTGCTTACTGAGTACAAAATGCAAAAAAATATATGTATTTGTCAAAGTGGATAACTGTATTACATACTGAAGTCGACACTCATCCAGCTCCATTTAAATCAGATCCGCAACTGAAAGGATAAGAGTACATAAATTATAAGAGTTGTTAAAGGGGGAAATAAGAATATCAGGAATTTTTTTAATCATACAACTGGCTAACCTTCCGAGCCCATCCCAACCTTAACAGAAAGGAAATCTGCTCCTCTCTCCAAGATCCTTGAATTTCGCTTCCTCATCACCTCATCCACACACAGATTAAACAGCCACATTTAAAAAAATTTAATACGTCTGCCATTTCCTACAATAGCAAGATAGCATCAAGAACAGAGGACTGAGTCTTAGTGGAAAAAATCCTCACTTGGTCCCCTTCTTTTTTCCTTCTTGTGGAAAAGTAAAAACAGGAGGGGAGGATTTCCAACCCCCTGCTTCCACCCCTTTTAATTGCTTTCATATATATATGTACATGCACATATATTGTATTCATGTATGATTACCCCAGGATCAGTTTTTATGTAAGAGTCCAGGTTTTTCCCAGGACCTCACTCAGTAGACTACTGCAGCACATGGTTGTACTGCTAGAAATTTGGTCTCTTGTGGAGTTAGAAGTTCTTTGAAGAGACTGTACAGCCAGTGATACAGCACTCCAAAGATGACTTTTTACTCGTATAGCCTCTTGCTGGTGAAGCTCAGTAACACATAGATGTACACACAACATGACAATACTACAACCTGTGTTCCTGACCATTGGACATGATCAACTTCCTGAGTGCTGCAGGAGCT
>JAUUDW010374875.1:0-13034 GCA_032361385.1 Panulirus guttatus
GATTTTACATTCATCTATGAGTGAACAACTTCATATTTGTTTTATATACCGTACACACACACGCACACACACACACACACACACACACACACACACATATATATATCCTTTCACTTTCTACTGAGTTTTAATCTGGCAAATAGCACCAACTATGAAATATACACGGTAGTGAATACGCAGTGGGAAATGCTCATAACTGTGGTATCAAAATTTACTGTTAGCTGTAATTGCGGACTGAATAGAGCAAAAATGTTTTGAAAATCCTGATCCTATGAATTGTGATTATATCGGTGACTGAGGTGTCCAGAGATGGTGTCTCCTACAGTTCCATGGTCAAATAAGGATTGGTTCGATGAATGGATGTCTCCTTTACTCCCCAATGTCCTTTTGAGGCTCTGTCCCCCCTCTTTCCTACTGGCTCTGATCCTTACATATTCCAGTAAAGGAAACTCTGATATATCCAGAGAATATCTGACGTCGAACTTCTGACTTAGAATACCCTGAAATTCAATGCCAAATATATGAGTGGGCTAAATCGAAGTATTAGAATGGGATCTGGTCCTATTGGCTGAAGCTGCTTACCCCCACAGATTCTCGCAAGCATATCAGACCTGGATAATGCCAGAGGAACCCTGTGATTCCTGGAAAGACGGAGGAAAGAGGAGAGGACAGCAGTCTCATCCTTCTTCCTTTATGGGGTCGACATGACAAAAGTGTGGCACTGGGCAAGGAAGATTATCACGTTACGTGCATCTCAGTATAGAGGTGATCATGTGAGCATTTGGAAGTGTATTCTCGACCTTAAGGCACCAGACGAAGCCAAGATGTGCCTGGTGACATCACTATCAATGGCACCGCTAGTGAGCCCTCTCTCCTTGGTGTAACCAGTAGCCAGAATCACCTTTCATCTAAGAATACAAGTATGAGAGACTATGTGAGTTAGGGGAACTCTGGGTCTACAACTTCCAGTTCTTGTCTCCATGGCGTATAGAGGTCGTCGATTTAACGTTGTTTGTTGCTGCCCGTGACACCCCAAAGTTGTCTTGTCCTCCAGAGACGCCACCACCACAGTCCAAACCCATCCCTTATAAGCCTAGGAGGTGCATTAAATGACCTGGTTGATTTAAATGGATTAATCGACCGTCAGTGTACCCATACACGAGACAAAGTTATCTTGTACATTATAGGGTAATGAGAGGGATGATGTGATGTAATCCCTCACATCATCCTGCCTCGTATCATCCCCTGGATCATCCCCTCACTCCATCATCCTTCACATCATTCTTGCATCACCCCCTTGCGGATCCTTCCCTCCTGCCGTCATCATCCCTTACATCATCCTTCCTTCTATCATGCCTTCCACCGCTTCTCCGCTCATCGTAAATTATGGTTTGCGTGACATTGTTTCTCCATGACCCAGAAAAACATTTTTTGCCTTCCGTAGCAGTGCACATTCGGACTGATATCACATGACTGCCTTCATGACTTTGCAATCACGGCTTTGAAAGGGTGAGAGAAAAAAAATGTTGCTGAATTAACTCTTGTCTTCATTTTCTTCGTGTGATGGTACGATACGTGTGTTGCCTTGAGAACGGGAGATGGAATATATACATTCCTGGGATGGTACACTGGACCAGACATCCCCAAGATGACAAGCTCATCAGACTTCAGTTTCCCAGGAGTTTGTTGGACGGCTTCCCAAACAACCGACGAAGATGTATATATATATCACTGGGGTGGGAGTAACGGGGAGAGGGGGATTGAGAGAGTAAAGACCTACCTACGAGTACCTACGACGAGGTTTAGTCAAACTGGTAGGGCTACGGCTTGGCTAGCCACTGCTCGTGTTGCTTGATGTATGAAGACTACTCCCCTCAGCTGCTACCTGAAGAAAGAGACTCGACTCACCCACCTGCGTAAGAATACTTTATGGTGAGATTTTGCCCTGAGAGACAGACAGAGAGAAACAGAAGACAGACAGGCAAACATACTGACATATTCATCATCAGTAATCAGAAATGTTAATGCGTAAAGCAGACTCGGAGGGACATCCGATCTCATTTGCCAATTAGCCGGTTTAAAGATGATCGCGTGTACACACGAGAGTCATACGAGATGAGGGAGACCTGTGTGAGACACGCCAGAGGGTCGGTGATGCTGACGGAGAAGAGAGACAGTAGAGACATCACGTGATCATAAATGAAGTTTCTATACCTAGAGGTGATAAATATATTGTTGTGGTTTCAAATGGAATATTCGACTCAAGAGTTTGTCAGAGGTAAATATTATCGCACTGTCGCTTGAGAAATATCTTGGGAAATATAAGGAAGACTTGACTTCTTTTAGTGTCTGTCTTCACTGACAGGAGAAACTTGTCTTCAATATTAACATCAGGAATTAGATATCTCGTACCTTGTATGTTGTAAACTTTAGCTCACTTAACTATTTCGGAGTAGATTATATAATGACTTAGATGGATAGATGAATGGATAGATAGACAGGCATAAACAGTTTGATTCTACTGTAAAGACATACTTGCAAATCAGTGGGTGGAACAGTCACTGGCAAATCGCTTGTCCAGGTGAAAGAATCCTAACATGTATTCTGATTTGCCTTGCTCAGTCTAATGGATCTTAAATCTCGAGTACCATACACTATTCCCGGATTACTTTGCGGTTAATGGGTGTTAACTCAACCTTTCTAGACCTACGTTCATTAACTCTATGATGTTTGTAGCGAATTGCAATGTCGAGTAAGCCGCTGACCGAGAGGTCGGCAGTTAACTATGGCGCACCTTGTAGCCATGTGGGTTGCCACCTTGTGGTGAGATAACTGTCGAACGAGAGAACGAACGGGTGAGTTCAGAGCCAATGGCGAAGAAGACACACACACTGGCAGGCAAGGCCGTGTTCGGCTAAGTTGGACTGAAGGCTCTTGTATCAAGGAATGTTAACAGCACGGGAGTTCCAGAAACCTTGCGAATTGTGGCCTTCGGAGGCGGGGAGAATGATGTACATCTTCCAGCCGAAGATGGAAGGCAGAATTGCTAGGGTTGGTAAAATTAATAAGACAACTGGCTATAGATTCTATGGTAGTCTCTTCTTCACGTGTGTGTGTGTGTGTGTGTGTGTGTGTGTGTGTGTGTGTGTGTGACAGATTATAGTTGATAAGCGTTCTGTGTCCTGGAATATATATTAAAGTCTTACACAGTGATGTATAACACTCTAGAAAAAACTACGTCATAAAACCTGAGTTTTACAAGGTGTAAAGCTATGTACAGATTCTGCTCGTCTAAAGTGTTAGCTGAGACGGTGATTCAGTTCCTAGGATAACCAGCAAGCGACTTAGAACGCACAATGGGGGTTCGTAAGGACGGACAAGATGCCCTGGGGAATTACAGGAGGTCTGGGGATCGCAGACAAAGACGAAGAGTTTAAGGAGTGCCTGGTGAGGCAGACTTGGGGGTAGCAATAGCTGGTAGATCCATCCTTACTAATGCCACTAATTGGATAAGTCTAACTGGTGAAAATATAGACAACAGCATCTCACTTGTGGGTCGAAATGGGTGACATAAACAAAGAATCTATATCAGAATAGAAATATTGAGTAAAACGAAAGTGTTTTCGTCTGTGCCTCATTCTTTATAACTTAAAGGATTAAGAGCTGTCCGTGTTCTTCAGCGCAGCATTTCACATCATCAAATATCTGAGTATTTCGATTGTTCAAGTAAGAACTTCCAGACAGCATTATTTTAAGTAATTCCAATTTTCTACGCAGGTTCTCAAGTATTCTTTAGCACTGAGGTGCATCAGATTCAATCAACATTTCCACAGAATCGTTAGTCTTGCATTTCATACGTACATTTTTTCGTGATAAAATCTGGTCGAGAAATTCTCAGAGACGAGGTATTTTTTGAGAAAGTGTCTGAGCCGTTTCTTGTGCGTGCCAGCTGGCGCAGCTGCTGGTCCTCTCCTCCTAATGGCAGGGAGTGACGTCCCCTGTTCCCCAGAATGAGTTCCTATGGACCACATTTCTTATGGAGCTCTTTCGGAGCCATTAATATTCGTTTTCTAATGTCACCTCAGCCATCAGACTCGTTTTCTGTGTCCTTTGGCGCTGCCACACAGCCTCTCTCCTCTGTTCTCTCTCTTTAGTCTACATGCTTTCTGTGGGTCTCAAATATCTCGTGTCTCTATTATATGCTTTCACTTTGTTATGGTTCATTTTTCCTTTCACTTTACAATCGCAAAATTTTTCACCCGTTTCTCTTAACTTCTATTTTTGGCAATTTTTTTTTTCTTTTTGCTCTTTCGTATTTACCACATGTTCCATCTGAGTATAATTGTTTTGATATGTCACCATACCTCTTCTGTTTCACACACACACACACCAGCATAAACCAGGTATCCGTTTATCGACCAGCCACGAGGGAAGGATGAACACCTGGCTTGGCTGTAGGCCGACTGCCAAGTCCAGGAATCAAAAACCACGGGGGTCCGACCCCGGACTGGCCCCGTGCTTACGCATGGTCGGTAACGCTAACCTCCCCAGCATGTGTGTGTGTGTGTGTGTGTGTGTGCTAAATATGCTGAGATTTCTTACCGCCAAATTGGAATTTCTTTCCGCCAAATGTGTCAGGATTTCTCTCCGCCAAATTTGTCGGGATTTCCTTTCGCCACTCACAGGGTGGAGGTGTTTAAGCATTTCCTTTACGTGCAAATAAGAGTGTGCAGATTACTTCTTTCAGGCATTGAACAAGAGTTATTGAATCACTCTCTTCACACGGGGTCGTTTCAATTACTGTCTTCACCCAGAGTGAGAGAGTTGAAATTACTTTGCTCAGCCTCCAGCAAAGAGCCCCTCCGACCTTCAATGCGTGCTTGGAAACCTTCCATTACCCTGACAAAGTCCGATGCAAGCAGGAATAATTCGTGCAAAGCTCCATCACTCACTCCGTCCAGGCAGAACCATCGCTGCAAAGTTTAATAGCTTTCGCTCGCTTCAGATTTCTCAAGTAAAACATTTCTCCCCCTTTTTTTTTAATTAAGATCTCGTGCTTTAAGCCTGGAAGGCCTTCAGCATTGTCCAGCGACTCGTTCGTCTCAAGCTTTGTGTCTTAGGTTTACTGTGAGACTCTCTCGTGTCGAAGCTCCAGCAGGAAGGAGACCTTGTGTGATATCATCTTCTCTTTTTTAGGCTCCGTCCCTCTTTCATACAAAGATGGCGTCAGGGATAAGAAACTTTATGAAGTTTTATTGGTTAATCATAGAGGAATAATTTCTCATTCATTCCCCAAGAATTTCTCACATATATACCCCCATCCAGAGTGTTCCTCCGTTTGGCTTCTGGCTGAGAGACGGAAACTCCTTCTTGCTGTAAAGTCAGCGACAGTCTGTAGGTACGAACTGAAGTTACGGTTATGTTTCTGGACGTGAGACAACGGCTCTTGCTGGCATCCGACTGCATAACTGAAGCAGAGAAGCCATAGCAGCGGTACTGAACCCGGGAACTGATTATTATTAGTCATTTCGTAACCATTCCCAGGGAAGATATATAAACAAAAAACTCTCGTCTCTGGCGGCATCTAGTTGGACACCTGGCTGAGGGCAGCAGCAACAGAGGCCGTTTGGAGGAAGGTTACAGGTGCAAGCAGTCATAAGGAAGAGTAACTGCAAGTTATTTGGAGAAACTCAGTCATGAGACAGACTCTCTTCGTCTTGAGTCTTTGGTCTCTCTGTCGTAAACCAGTTTGTCTCTGTCATGAACCTCGAGTCTCTAGTCTCCCAGGCATGAGCCCGTCTGTCATGACCTGGAGTCTTTGATCTCCCAGTCATAAGTCAGACTGTACTGACTGAGTCTCTAGTCTGCCACTCATGAGACAGGTTGTCATGATCTCTAGTCTTTGGTCTCCCAGTGATGAGTCAGACTGTAATCATCTTGACTCTTTAGTCTCTCAGCAGTAAATGGCCAGATTATTTTCATTTTAACCAGGGAAAATTCTCAAGAAATCTTCATTCAATCGTAGTCAGACAACCTTTAACACTCTTCTTCCAGAGGGCTCTAATAATCCTCTGAAGGTGTTTTGTAAGAGAATCGTTTGTCGTTTGGTAACTGAAAGTTGCTATGTAAATCTATCATATCTGTAAATACCAACAGGGATTTTAAACCAGGGAGACCGGACAGCCCTCCGAGCATAATAATACTGAAGTCACGGAAAAGTTTTACCAGGAGAGGAAAAATTCTCTCGCACTCTACATCATTTCTCATACCCTCCCAAGGGGAGGCAGTAATGAAAATCTTCCGGACGACCATTCGTCTTGATAAGCGTCTGGGTTCGTGTTTGTTCACCTCCGCATGTTACCCACGAGACACACTTTCCTAGACTGCCTTGCAGAAGATCGTGAAGATATGCACGTTGTTGGATTTGACGCCACTCTACAACTGGTGGTCATTAAGCTAAGTTCTTTCTACCGTGCCTTATACATGCAAGATATACAAACTGCCCTACCACACCAATAAAAAAGGCGTCAGAGATGCTCTAAACAATGATCGAAAGTAAACCATAGATGACATAATAGCAAAAAACGGAAGCAAGCGAAGCCCAGAACGCATTCAAGAATGAAACAAAAAAAAGTATTCAATGTATGGAGACATATACATAAAGATTCTGGCTATTTGTTCCGGGTTTCTGGGATTTTTAGAAGGGACGAAAGGCAAAATGATTGGTGGACGTGATGTCCTTGGGACCGAATTGGACTAACGCGCGAAACACAAGCATTCACTCGCCAGTGATGAGAAACATTGTTCCTCCAGCGAGGAGTGTATAAGCGCACACGACCCACTCGAGAAACAGCAAAACTTGGCACCTCTCGCAGGCTCCGACGTGGAGCCTCAACTTCATCACTGCAGAAAGACTTCCCCGTAGTAACTTCCGAGGCCGAAATCTTCCAGAGCTGTCAGCCGGAGAGGGTTGAAGTGCCATGAGTTTCAAAGGTTCTTTTGTGGTGACGAAGAGCCCGGACGATGAGGCGACTCGCGAGCGCCCTGCAGGAGGTAAAGTCGACTCTGGGTCAAAGGAAATAATTCTGGTTGTGTCCGTGTGAGGGGAAGATGGAGGGGGGCCTTCCTCCACCTCCACCTCCTCCTCCTCCTACCACTCGAAGTCTGACTCACTGCCTTGGGGGGGTCAGTTCCTCGACTAATGGTGCAGGAAGGCCGGCAGCGGTATTTCCCTCTCTGTCTTCGTGAGTCGCAGACCCCTCACACGTTATGAGGGAATTTCTTCGCTTTCACAAAAGGCAAAAGGACACCGACAGACAACGCCGTAAGACAACATGGGGGAATGTTCGTCCCCCAACTTCTTTGTAGTTGTCATTCGCCTCATTCCCAGTCAGCAGGGTGTCCTGACTGTCAACTGGCAGTGAGGCAGATCTCACTCGGGTCGTGAATATCAAACGAGCACCTTGATCCCCCCCACACCCCTGCACACTAGCTCAGCCGCAGCCATCGTCCTATTCTTACTCTTTGAGACCGTTGCAAGTCTAATGGAGCGGTGCAATGTGTCCTGACATCTTTCTCTCCCTCTTCCTCTCTCTCTCTCTTTCTTTCTGTCTGTCTTTCTCACTGTCTTTCGTCCGCTGGGACTGTAACTAGCCACACAATAAGGCTTTGTAAGCCCTCAAAAGTTGGCTGGCAAGCGGAGTTCAGTCCAGCACAACGCAGACCCCCAGAGGTCACCACACACTCTACCAGCTTCTCTTTCTCCTCGGTCGTCGTCACCACGCACCCTACGCACCCTCCTCCGTCATCCCTCATCACTCACGTCTCCTGAAGTCTTCGAGGGAAAATTTATACATTTTTTTTCTTCTTCCTTGACTAAACTTTCTACCTGAAGAGGTTCTGTGGGTCTATGTTACCCTGATTCTGTGGGCATAAGTTAGGTTGGGATAGATCCCCCGAGGGACAGTCGAGGATTTTTTTTTCCCCCTGAGGTGAGCAGGGAGAGAATGGGTCCTCTCAGGCTCAGGGAGGGCTGTAACCCTTAATAGGATTCCTCGAAGCGCTGGTATTCACTGGACAGGGGAGGAGGTACTATAATCCTCGGGAGAGCTTTGCGGCACTATGGTTTTTACCACCTACGAAACGATGCAGATGGTAACCCAGGAGAGATGGTTCTTGCCACCTGGAAAAAATAGAGCGGCTCTAGGTAGTATCCCTGGGGTATTAAGGCCTCAGTACCCCTACCACACTGGGGAGGCTGTACATTGCACCCCAACGGGATCAAACATCACCACGATACCACCCGGGGAGTTAAAACTGGTACCCCTGGGGTGTTAAGACTTGATAAGGTACCGCTTACCTCCCTTGGGTAGGTTTATATAGTCGGTTCCCGCAGGGGAATGACCCTCACCTTCGCACCAACTACCGACCAGGATGGTGGGTTACAGGTGGTACTACAGAAATAATGATGAGCCTTCATCCCACTACTACCCATCTACCACCTGAGGGTGGCTCCAGGTGGATCTCAGGAAGAGACGAATCTGACTGCAGTATCCCCTGTGTCGACTGGGGGGGGAGGGGGAAGACTTTATATTGTGGTCATGTCCCTTGAGGCACCGCGTTTAATTCACTCTCTTATTCAAGGGTTATTTTTTTTTTCCACTTCGACCAATACCTTAAAGCTGGCGCGTCACGGGCGGTGGCGGCTGCTGCTGCTGCTGCTGCCGCCGCCGCCTCCACCATCTGTCAGCTCCAGCTGTGGGCTTCACCCAGGGCCAGTACAGCCTTCTCTTTCACCGCAAAAATTTATAATGTCGATTCCTTTCCTCTGGCTTTTGTTAGTGGGAAGATAATTGCCGTCCAATTAGCCCAATGCAGGACTAATTATTCTTGATTAATCTTTGGCATGAATCACTAACGAGATAAGGAAAAAAAAGATGGAAAAAAAACGTACCTAACCTGATGTAGATATTAAAAGTATGAACGATATGAATAGAAATGCGTCTGATCTCTCATTTAGTCACCTGCATGGTGGTGGATTTGTAAAGATTTCTTTGTTAATTTTTCGTACGAGTACAGTTAGTTCGTCAGTGAAATTAGTTTATATTATCTGTACTTTGTGAAGTATGGAATGAATGATAAGAAAAAAAGACTTTTTTACATAACACATTTGTCTATGTTGCTTGGCTAAGTGTGGCTCACATTTCTCTACCTGCTACCATATTAGTTGTCTAATTAGGTAATTAACCGCAAAAATTGAGCACAATTTAGAATGTTGCGGGACTCCTCATTGGGTGAGTTAATACTGACGTTCCCACAGATTAGCTGACGGTTTGGCAATGTCTTTCATGCCATCCACTTAAGAGAAAAATGTGGACGTCGAGGGCACATACTTCTAGGACTACGGACAAAGAAAAATAATAATTTTGTGGGTAATTTCTCTGAAATGTTGGCAGTGTTAGTTTACATCTGAATTCCTTGATTCCACAAAAACTTTCTTCTTACACATACAAAGGAATTTAAACAGCAACAGACCAGCACTGGGTCCTTTCGAGGCTGTGCGTATTGGAGGAAGATGGCGGGAACTCATAGATCAGTATGGTGGGAGTAGAAAGAAAAAATATGGCCAATAGAAAACAGCTCGATTAAATCAACGGGAGGGGATTACTTTTTCGTTCGAGAGTTCGCCATTTTATAACAGAATATGAGCCATCTTGTCCAGATTTCAATTCCCCTAAAACCAGAGGATCGTAAGCCTTTTGTTTATGATAGTGTTTAATAATGCACCCGTATCGTAATAGCGCCAAGGAGAAAAAGATACTGTATATTATACCTTGAATTGTGGAAGGCATGAAAAACAAAGTACATGAAATTCCTCGACGCTACTTTCATAAGGTAAGTAGTTAAGCAGATGGAAATCAGGCTGGATCATCAAGTAGTAGGAGTCTACTACGAAGACAGCCTGGATTTCCAGGTATTTGTCCATTACGAAGTCAACCCGGACCTTCAGGCAGTCGCCTGGTAATGAAGTCATCTTGGACCTTCATGATAAACACGTTCATCCACGAGCGGTCCATGTCGGTTAAAGAAAAAAGGGGACTTTTCAGATCACTGTTCTTGATAAAGTTAAACTTTACTTCTTACCACCGGATGCTGTTCCAGTGAGTTCCTCTGTGTTAATTCCATGTATCTTTCTGAAGTCAGTCATGTGAATCGAATAACATGAGCTAGTAGATGCATATACTGATCCACTTACATTTCCCGCAAGAGACACTGTGGGGAAAATAACGCAAAAGAAGACGAAAAGAGACGAAAATAAGCGCTGGAAAGAGTCGAAGAAAGCGTACAGAACAAAATTAAAAGAGTTATGGTTACGACTTCACTTGTAAGTGTATGGACCAAGCAGTCGAGGGAGTATTGTCCTAAGGCTAAGCGAGGAGAGGATGTACAGAGATGGATGATTACAGAACCAACGGTATAAAAATATTAACAGGCTAAAAAACAGAAAAGAAAGGAGAGAGAGCTTTCGAATCCTAGGATAACCTAATCTGAGGGCTTTTCTGGGTTTCCCTTGGTTTGCAAGGACGTTTTCTGACATGTTTGAGGAGGACTGAATTCTCCTCTGTTTGTATCATCACTGCTATACGCGGGAGTGTGTTTCCAGGCGTCTCTATCTGTCATACTGAGAGTGAGGAGTGTGAGAGACACTATCCCGAGTTCTTATGTTACATACAACTACGTTCTGACTTCGACCCTTGACCTTTTGAAGGTCAGAGGGCACATCTAGCGCCAGTAAGAGGTCTTTATGTGCTGACATTCCTTGATACACATCATTCGTTTCTAGAGCTACCCGGACGACAAGGTACCCTGAGTAGACACACCGTAGTAAAGCATACGGACGTGCGGACTACAGGGTTTCCTGATTTTCGTGGGGGCATAAAAGCTGTGTTGACGCAGCTTGTTCATCAGATAATCGTCTTTAAAAACCCTTAACCCAAACCCCAATCAAAAGAAAAAAAGAAAGAAAGAAAATCTTCGACTCATTTTTCCATATTGTCGGCCTCTCTCCTCGTCGTGCCAATTTAACAGAGGGACGCCGGAGAATGATACTGAACAGCAGATATTACCTCCTGGAATTCGTTCCACTGAAATGGTAAAAGTATCAAGCCGAATAGCCGCCCTTGTGGATCAGGGAGGCAATGGAGTGATTGGCTGCCTCCCTGCGAATATAGGCGACGCTGTACATCACATATTCCCGACACGGCATCTATCCCACGTCCCGGCGAAGGAGAAATGGCCTCGCTGGAATCAGAAAAATATTCGCCCGGTGGTGTGGAGGGCAATGTTCCCCGCCAGCAATACGCCACACGAGGGTACTATCATTCTCAACTGGAGGAAAGACACGAACATTCATTCCCACACTAACTTTTCAAAGGGTGGGTTAAGTAATGGCTCTCCCGCTTGATTCAACAGCGCTGTAGAGAACTAGGTATTTCAAGGGTGCTGACAACCTGACGCAGGAACACAACAGGTATAAAGTGACTTCGCTGAGGATGTTTACTTTTTCCATTTTCATAAAAAGAGTTTGAGATACGCGTCATATTAAAGGTATATCACAGAGACCCGCAGTATACTAACGATTTAAGGTATGCCGTAGACCCCTAGTAGTAGACTTGAAAGTTAAGGGTTACCAGCGTGCTAACAGGTCGAGGTCTATTTGAGGAGGAACATGCAGAAGGAGAGAGGACAGTGGAAGTCCTGGGTCGGTGGATCATACGAGGCCTCGAGGAAAGGCGAAAGACACGATACAGAGAATAATAAAGAGAGAGAGAGAGCGAAAGAGAGACAGAGGAAAAGAAAGTGAGAGAGGGGGATGCAGTGGCCGTTTACCTACAAAGAGATTTTGCCATAAGGCAGGGCTAGCAGGAAGAGCTCGCAGAGATAGTGAGAGAAACAGATAGAAAGAGAAAGTGACAAAATAAAGAAAAGTGAAATAGAGAAAAAGTGAGATAAGTAGATAAAGTGGAAGAGATAAAGTAACATGCGCACAAACATGATACTGAGATCAGTATTTTAATATAACGCAATTTTACAAAAGGTAAGATAAGGAAAGGTCATAGATCATAGACAATGAAGAAAATTATAATAAATGCACCGAAATGACTTAGACTGCAGACTTAGGAAGAAGAAATGTCCTTAGTTAAGAGCACTTAACACCAGTCAGGGATCCACTTTTCTCTGGCCAAAACTTGTTTTGAGTTTTGCGCTCTTTAATCTAGTTTTTCTCATGGACACCTGACTCAGCCGAGCGGTGGTGGAGCCAGAGCCACACAACCACAAGTTATAGCACCTGACCAGAAACGTAGACTCAGCCTCCAACCACACAAACACAGCTCGTGCTATTACCTACAGACATACGGACGCCCAAGCCACCACATCAACACGATTCACACCACAACCAAACAAAACCCAGTCACGGCAGCTCAGCCTAGAGACTTGCAATCGAGCCATCGACCACAGAAACCCATCGTCGACCAAAGGTGAAGATTCAACCAAATATCCATTGTCCATCAACCGAAAACGTGTATCCAGTTGCCACAGAAGAACTTCCCATTACCAATGGACATGTAACAAGCCAATTCAGAAGTACAGTTCGCAACACACACACACACACACCACCAACCTGTAGAAGCGCATCTACACAAACACTCCACTGTATTAACCGAGACACAAGCTTCTACCTGCTACAGAGGCAGAATGTGGCGACCACTACGCCCTGAATTTCACATCTTGCCAGCCTCTTTCCCCCCCCCCCCTTTTTTTACTTTCCCACACACACACGTATTCGTATTCAGTTGCCAGAGTCACGTGGGCCTCTCTACTGTCGTCCGTCTGTACCTTTTACCAGAACAAGTTATATTTTTCCATCCAAAATTAATGTTTCCATAACTTTCCTGAGTCTGGAAGGTCCCTCTCAAACATCTTCCGAGATTTTTTTTGTGGGACTTACAGGTACCATTATGATAACACGTCCT
>JAUUDW010375096.1:0-11569 GCA_032361385.1 Panulirus guttatus
CTGAAGAACCAAGAGAACACACCGAGGAACTCTGAAGAACCAAGAGAACACACCGAGGAACTCTGAAGAACCAAGAGGACATACTGAGGAAGTGTGAAGAACCAGAGCATACAGGGGAACTGTGAAGAACCAAGAGAATACACTGAGGAACTGTGAAGAACTAGAACGTACACGAGAACTGTGAAGAAACAAGAGAACACAGAGAACTGAGGAGTCAAGGGAACATACAGAAGAACTGTAGGGGTCCAGGAGAATGTACAGAACCGTGAGGGGCTAAGTAATGATCTGAGAAAACTAAGCCTGAGATCGTTACAGGAAAATACTAACTGGGTTACTGGGAAACAACCACGAGGAAATATGTGCACGAGGGCAGAGCTGACACGGCCGTAGGAGAGAACGGCAGTGAACAAATGGCGCTAAATAAGGTGATTAAGAGAATCAAAACCAAAGGATAATGCATGAGGGACGAGGTCATGAGGCATCCAGGATACTGCGAGGCACGTGGCGCAGTACAAGGGGCAGGAGGGATGAGAGCAACGCACCTGACCAGTCAGTCCTCCCGGGGTAGTGTGTCAGGCGGAGCGGGAGGGGAGGCTCAGGGTAATACAAGCGCACACACACAGACACACACCAGGCCTCACGCATGACGCTCACATGGAGGCACAGTTTCTCCCTGGTTGGTGTGCACGTGCGTGCGTGTGGGACCAGCCGGTATAGTGGATGAGGCGGTGGCTGACACACAAACACACGTCCCCGTCACATCACCACAGTCACACACTCGCCACCTGGGCTGCCTGGCCGCCACCACCACCTTGTTGCATTCTCATCCACCCTCACCTCTCGCAACTCTCCAACTGCGGTGATTGTGTGCGTGACTCTCTCTCTCTCTCTCTCTCTCTCTCTCTCTCTCTCTCTCTCTCGGGGTCATGAGGTTAAAAAATATATCCAGCAGGTTCACTAAGGAAGTTGAAGGATTGTTAATTAATGAAACTGAAACGGAAAGACGTTGACTGAAGAAGGCGAAGAAAGCTAGCTACTGGGTTGATTTTCTGCTAAAAACCATCGGGAAGATTTCTTAAACAACAAATTAACAGAACCTTGATTTTGGGAACCATATCCTCTTAGAGCAAGGCACATTACCACGCTTAACTCGCTCAAGGCAACTATTGTGTACTTGATGAAACACTTATACACCATCACATATCATGCTCCTACACTTACACCTAGAAAAGACACTAACAGTCACCAGGCAACAACAAAAGACGCTCTCCTGCAGTACCAGGTAGATTGGAGACCACATAATAGTCACCGGCAGGAACACACAACAAATCAGCACCATCAGGTAGGTTGCACACAACACAATAGTCATCTGGTAGCAACACACGACACTACAGCACTACCAGGTAGGCTGGACACAACACAATAGTCACCAGGCAGCAACACACGACACTTCAGCACTACCAGGTAGGTTGCGCACAACGCTAAAGTCAGCAGGCAGCAACGCACGCACTCCTGCACTATGAACTAGTCTAGGCAAAAAGGAGGATATGATAACAGGGAAGAGAGACTGCGGCACTCGACAGTTTTTGTATCCGCGCCATACAATAAGGTCAGGAGAAGCAGCAACAGGCTGGGGTAAGTCCAGACTGCCATAACTGTTGGCAGGCAGCCTAGTCCCGGCTCTCGCACTCCCCAGATGGCTGGAACGGCCACATCACTTTAACTTTAGCGCTCCCATATATTTCCTCCGCTCCAGCCATCAATTCCCATTTCTTATTCTCACGCACTGGGATAATCCACTCACGTTTCTCTGATCTTAAAATGGTTAGTTTGCCTGTAAAGCGTACATCTATGTGATTTCCCTTTTACCTTAATATGCTTATCGCATCTAACAGTCACAAACCGGAATTCAAAATTTCCTTTTTGCATCAAATATCTACGTCGTCATCATCATCCTTCTTGGAACAAGACTCACATGAATACAACACAGCAGTTATAACAGTCCTTCCGTGAAGCTGTGATCATCTTGGGGACCACACTCCCTCCCTGACTTGCACGGTCCGTGAGAGGTCCCGAGGGAATATTCCCCTTCGCAACCCATCCGTAATGTTCACATCGGCTTTGCCGGAGCCAATAATTATACTGGCGACCATCATCCACCCACTGGTGGTGCTACCTTATCCCTCATCCGCCTGGCAGACCACCACCATGACCCAGCTTTAACGGTTGAGCACAACGATCTGATCCTTGAGCACCCACCAGGTTACGCGCCCCTGGGTATGACGATCAGACCTCAGACCAGTCTCCCAAGGGCCATGGTCAAGGGTTAAACGATCACCATAACCAGAGGTGCACCATCTTGCAACATGACCATCGCACCAAGCACCTCTCCCTACCTTCATGTGAGACGCCAGTCTTTACCTCAGCAACTGGCTTTCACACCAAGATCCTTCGCTGCACCACACTAATGGATCAAGTTGGTCGTGGACACAAATTTCGAGGTCCACTACACTCCAGTTACTCGTTCAGTTTTTTCTTTAATCTCGACAAGCAAGGAGTGAAACAACATCAGTAGCTGGATGCTGATATCTTAAGAGAAAGGTTCCTCTACACCACTGACAACCTTAACTAGTATATTTCCTATCAACCACCAACTAGTTTAGTAAATAGGAGTCACTGGGTCAGATTTAAACAAATATCCGAGGTATTCCCGATGGATCCACAGTGCAACACACACTGTTCAGTTTGCCTTAGACTATACAGACCTATACTACTTAAATGCTCCTCCAACCACTGGTATATACTGGTAGCAACAGCAAGTCGTCTTACAAAGCACTACCACACAAATGATGCTGCACCAATGACGCTTCTCTTCAATCCTTTAACAATACATTATTCACATTTACAATATCCATAATTTTCACATTATGATTATTACCGTAATGTTCAGAAACTTTTATCACAGAGGCAAGATTACTACCTAAGAATACCCTAAATCCGTATCTTGCATCTGAAAAAACTTTCCATTTTCAAATGCAACCAATAATAATATTGTCAGAACTATCAGCCTCCCTAAACTCCACTGCATGACTTGACCTTCGTATAATTGGGTCAAATCTTGTTCTCTTGGTATCCGAACAAGCATCACATTCACCACCGGTCTAAAGATTTACCCTGGGCCTCGTGAGGTGTGGCCTTGTCCAGGCAAATGTTAATGTAACCTTAAGTAAGCGGTTGACCGCCTGACCCACACATCAGACAGGGGCCACCAATAATCAATTCATGATATACTGTGAGCATCGATACCAGCCCGTCACAACTTGCCTGCCAATAAAATCTTCAACTCATTACAACTAACAAGTAGTAAATAAGTAAAACAACTTTCTTTCCCGAAAAGATATTAAATATTGCAATGGCAGAAAATGAAATAATGCTGAAACAAACGTCATTTAACAGAGAGAAACT
This sequence comes from Panulirus guttatus, assembly GCA_032361385.1. Taxonomy (NCBI): domain Eukaryota; kingdom Metazoa; phylum Arthropoda; class Malacostraca; order Decapoda; family Palinuridae; genus Panulirus; species Panulirus guttatus. Next base: position 3,466 of record JAUUDW010375096.1, read on the forward strand.
GTTAACTAGTAAATAAAAAATTCCTCAACTATGTACGCAGCCATGAACACTTTCAAGTACACATCCATATGTCATCCAATGTAGCATCACCCTAACACCACATCATTATCCCCACCCACCATCACATCCTCACATGCTGAACTTTACATAACATCCCATCACCCCGCGAGTACGACAACGCTTTGAGTTCGATGACAACCTCTGAAAAGGACGACAACCCTTTGAGAACGATGACTTGAATCATAGTACTCAGGAGGCTGGTGTCGTACTTACGGGGATTAAGCCGTGGTATAGAAAGGGACCTTTAAAGCAGGACCTAGACTTAAGCTCAACTCCTCTACCATCAGGCCAGATACACACCTGGTTAGACTTGCACCGAACCTTCAACCCCAACACACGTCCAGGCCCACATTAGCCACTACATAATATAACATTATATGTAACTCTCTCTCTCTCTCTTTCTCTCTCTCTCTCTCTCTCTCTCTCTCAAGGTGCACAATGGAAGTGAGATTAAAAGTGCCCACACAATCATTCAAATTTCCCTGGACGAACCCCAAAACACAAACTCACCAAAAAATCGAAGACCACTCTCCAGTGATATCCCTCGTCAGTCACAGACGCGCTACAATCATGTAATTATCCTCAATAAACAATCTGAGAACAAAGACAAATTATGGACCATAACCCTGAGCAAAAACATAAAAATTACTTACAATGACAGAGCGACAATGAACTGGAGTCAAAGGACGCCTTAATAATGTTTCTTAATTACCGCAACTTCAGTTATGAACGACCAAACAAGACTGCGATACAGTAATGGTGAGGATAACTAACACAGCCGGTGACAACCGAGCCGCGCTAATGTTTAACCTCTTGAGCACGACGGTACGACCTATGAGCACGACAGCACAATCCTTAAGCATGACGGCACAATCCTTGAGCACGACGTTACCATCCTTGAGCATGATGGGGCTTGCCCTATGACATAACCTTAAAGGGTCGTCAAAGGTCACACCATCATACCCTGGGATCCCACCGTTGCCGCTGTGTTGATGTGTTTCAGTAACAAAAAAAATCACAACTAGCTTTCGATCAATCTTAATATTTTATTAACAATTTTCGCAAAGAGTACATATACAACTGGGATCCAACACACAAGCTGTGGTAACAATAGGTGAATGTACATTAAGGCCAAGTGTCCACAGGCTAACGGATTTTGCGTGGTGACAGTTGACAGGAATCTCGCTAGAGACAAGGAGTAGCAACATATTATCCAACAGCTCAAAAACTACAGTATGCCAAGCTAAATACTGAAATGATTCCAATAAGAAAAAAACTGTACAATAGTTACATATAAAAAGCCAATAATGAAAGTAACTGTTCCCCAGAAAGGAGGGAGAGGGAAGGAGGAGAAGGGAGCAGTACAGGGAGTGAGCCAAGGTGAGGGAGATGGCGGACGTTAGGTTCAGCGGGAGGCCATGTTGCCATATGTGGTGTCGACCGCCTGCCCTTCCTGCCCACTAGTATTCCACTTCCGATACTGATCCTTCCAAATGCACTGCCCACGACGGCTATAATTAACCTTCTCCTTAATTAACTGCATCATATTTCCACAACACGATATTTTGCAAAGCATAAGCTGACTGGAAAATACTGCCATACGTGATCTCCTTCCGGGTTCGATTCAGAAATGAATAACGGAGTTTGAAAACTTCCTTTTTACGACTGTTTCTATAAATACATTCTATAATTACCTCACAAGGTTAAACATGTCATATCTAGCTTTCTTTTTTACGCACTTCCCCACTTGCAGATTACGTTAATGTTCTCTTCAGCACGATGGTTCGAAACCCTTAAAAGTACTATGGCCTAGCCTTTGACCTTACCGTTAAGGGTCTGGTCAAAGGCCAAACCATCATACATATATGTTGTAGCGTCGTGCTCAAGGATCGCAACGATGCAATCAAGGGCTACTGGCCACGACTAGCCTCCTCAAAGCGTTCGAAAAAACAGATGCAAATGCTGACAGTTTCGGGGGCTATTATTGGTGAGCACAGCGTAATACGTGTGGATACCGGGAAACTTCTACCAGGTTCTTATACAGCCCATTCCTCAGTTGCTTAACGCTACTCAAACGTTAGTAATCTATTTCAATATATATATATATATATATATATATATATAGTGTGAGCGAATGTGGCCGTTTTCGTCTGTCTCCTGGCGCTACCTCGCCTGCACGGGGGGTGGCGATGCTATTTCCTGTGGGGATGGGTGGCATCAGGAATGGATGGGGGCAAGCAAGTGTGAATATGTACTTGTGTATATGTGTATATGCATGTGTATATATATGTATGTATATATGTATATGTTGGTATGTATATGTATGTACTGTGCATATATGTGCAAGTATGCATATATGTATATATATATATATATAAGGGAGCAGGGGGCTGGAAATCCTCCCCTCCTGTTTTCACTTTTCCAAAAGAAAGAACAGAGAAGGGGGCCAAGAGAGGATTTTTTTCTCTAAGGCTCAGTCCTCTGTTCTTAATGTTACCTCGCTAACAAGGGAAATGGTGAATATGTACGAAAAAAAAATATAGGGTAGGGGAGAAAGAATAAAAATTCTACCCAAAAGGGGTGGGAGCAGGGAGGCTGGAATTCCCCCCATTTTGGTATTTCAATTTCTAAAAGAGGAAACAGAAGAAGGAGCCAGGCAGGGAGTGTTTATCCTCCTTAAAGGCTCAGGCTGGAGTGTCTAACTGTGCGTGGATGTAACCAAGATGAGAAATGAAGATAGGTGGAATGTTTGAGGAAAGAGTCCCGATTTCTGGCTCTAAATGAAACAAAGCTCAAGGGTAAAGGGGAAGAAAGGTTTGAAAATGTCTTAGGAAGAAAGTCAGGGGTTGGTGCGAAGACAAGAAGTAAGGAAGGAGAAGCACTACCTCTAAAGTAGGAGTTTTGAAAGAATGTGATAGAATGTAAGGCAGTAAATTCTACATTAATGTGCATAAAATTGAAAGTGGATGGTGAAAGATGGGAGATCATTAGTGTTTATGCACCTGGCCATAAGAAGAAAAATCAAGAGAGGCATATGTTTTGGGAGCAGCTGAGTGACTGTGTTAGCATTTTTGATGTAAGAGACCATATACTTATGATGGGTGATTTATATGTGAAGGTAAGTAATGTGGCAGTTAAGGGTATAACTGGGGCACATGGAGTATTCAGTGTTATGAATGGAAATGGTAAAGAGCTTGTGGAGTTCTGTGCTGAAAAAAGACTGATGATTGGGAATACCTCATTTAAAAAGAGGGATATACACAAGTATACGTAAGTGAGTAGGAAAGATGGTCTGCGGGCATCATTAGATTACAAATTTGATAAACCTTTGGATGTGAAAGTGCTGAGAGGAACAGCTGGTAGGATGTTTGATCACTATCTTGCGGAAGTGAGGGTGAAGATTTGTAGAGGTTTTTGAAAGAGACGAAACACTGTCAAGGAGAAAGGAGTCGTGAGAATAAGTGAGCTTAGAAAGAAGACCTGTGTGAAGAAATACCATGAGCGACTGAGGGTAGAACTGCAAAAGGTGAGGGTAAATGAAGCAAGGGGAGTGAGTGACGAATGGGAGGTACTTAGAGAAGAAGAGATGGCACGTGCAAGAGATGAATGTGGCATGCAAAAGGTAGGAGGTGGACAGATTAGAAAGTTTAGTGAGCAGTGGGATGAGGAAGTAAAGTAGCTAATGGAAGAGAATAAAAAGGCATTTGGATGGTACTTACATGGAAGGAGTGAAAATGACTGGGAGGTGTATGTATAAGAGAAAGCAATTGGAGGTCAAGAGGAAAGTACAGGAGTTGAAAAAGAGAGTAAATGAGAGTTGGAGTAAACTCTAGGCAAAATAGGAGGATGTTTTCGAAGGAGTAAATAATGTGGGAAAGACAGGAAAACAAACGAGAACATTGGTGAAGGGGGGAAAAAGGGTAAGTAATGACAGGTAGTGATGAAGTGAGATGGAATGAGTTATTTTGAATTACTTTTAAATGTGTTTGATGAGAGAGTGGCAGATGTAAGGTGTTTTGGTTAGGGTGGTATGTGAAGTGAGAGAGTTGTAGAGTGGTTTGGCGAAAAGAGAAGAGGTGGCGAAAGTCTTGCGTAAGATGAAATGCGGCAAGGTAGCTGGAGTGGATGATACTGCTGTTGAATTTATTAAGACAGATGCATGGTAATTAAAAGAGCGTGGTTGAGAGGGCAGAAGAGGGCGTGCTGAAATGGTTTGGACATATGGAGGCAATGAGTGAGGAATGGTTGACAAAGTGGAGGGAACCAGGAAAATGGAAAAACCAACTTAAAAATGGAAAAATGGAGTGAAAAAGATTTTGAGTGATCAGGGCCTGAATATGCAGGAGGGTGAAAGGCATGCAAGGTATCGAGAACATTGGAACGATTTGGTACAGTGTGGTTGACATGCTGTCAATGGACTGAACCAGGGCATGTGAAGTACTCAGGTAAACCATGGAAAGGTCTGTGAAGCCTGGTTGTGAACAGGAGCAGTCATCTCAGTGCATTACACATTACAGCTGGAGAATGGATGTGAGTGGATGTGTCTTTCTTTGTCTATTCCTGGCACTACCTTGCTATGCGGGAAAGGGTGATGAAGTTTAAATATATATAACTTTTTTAATACTTGTTTACCATTTCCCACATTAGTGAAGTAGTACCAGAAAGAGACAAAAAATAAAAAAGGAAAGAAAAGGCCTCATTCACTCATATCCATTCTCTACCAGGCATGTTCAATGCAACGAAACCACAACCCCATATCCACAATCAGGCCCTGCAGACCTCTCCGTGATTTCCCCTGGTTGCCTCAGATACACTGGTTCAATCCACTAAAGCAAACTGCTTCAATTCACTTACGCCTATTCAAGCCTTTCACCCTCCTGCATGTCAAGCCCTGAGCAATCAAAATCTTACTGTATTCTTCCATCTCCAAATAGGTCTCCCATTCTTCTAGTCCCCTACACTTCTGACCCATATATCCCCTTTATCAATCTCTCCTGTCATTCTCTCCATATGTCCAAACCATTTCGGTACATCCTCTTCAGCTCTCTCTCAAAACCGCTCCCTTACCCTATCAGTACTAAGTCAATCAATCCTCCTCATAAGACTAATTGTTCTCAAACATTTAACTTCTAACATATTCACCCTCTTCCATGCTATAGCCTGTGCCTCACATTCATACAATATCACTGGGACTACAATACCTTCAAACATACCCATTTTCACCCTTCCAAACATTTCTCAATACTTCTAGAACCTTCATCCCCTCATCCACCCTATGACTCATCTCTACTTCCATGGTTCCTGCTGTTTTTATGTCCAATGCCACTGCCCTTATATCCTCAACTATATGCTCACAGAACTTTTTCACACTCTCAAATATCTTAAAATGTTTGAAAGCATTGTATTTCCATGGATACATCTCATCATTGGTAAATAAAACGGTGTTTTGAACCTCCCAGTAAGCCAGTGCTCTCTCAGATGCTGCTAGGGCACTGTATTGAAGGTAGAAAAATCCCGTATTGCTATGGTTCATTGTCTAATATCTACAATATCTAATAACTGAAAGTAAATGAGTATCTCATGACAAAAGAGTGAGTGGGAATGTCCCATTTCTGCAAGACAAGAAGTGTAAGGGTCATTTCATAAAGATATGTTATTAATATGAATATTTTTTCACTACTTTTCAGATATAATATTTCAGTCTGAATGCACACAGGATAATCAGTCAGTGTAAAGACATTTCTGGCACTGTGACTCCATTACAGCAAACTATGTGTAATGGTTAAAACCCCTGCAACTAAAATGTGTCATTTCAGGTAAAATGACAAAAAAAAAAAAAGTTTTTTTAATGAACTGACAGCTGGCAACTAAATAGTGCTTGCTAGTACGACAATGAAGACTTTTGCCAGTCAAGAGCTTGTAATGAACACAATTTTACATACATAGTCATGTGAACTTGTCCTCTTGTCAAACTGTATTATTCAATAACAAGTGTAAGCTCAATGAATTATTATTACAAACTGGGTTGCATACATTCATATATCTAGGAATTTCTGAAACATAAAGAACTGTCATATTAAGGCTGAAAAATAGATACATATAAGCAAAACTTATGATGCTTACTGTTCAACAAGTCCACCAATGGCAATACAGGCATCCTCAGCAGAATGAGAGTATCGTGCCTGAGGATGTGCCATACGGATAAACTCTGCGAGGTCAGCCACACGGCACAGAGTGTCAGACAATTGATCAAACACCTGTGACAAAAGAAACACACTAATTTTCAATATCTAATGTCAATACATGGCCTGCACATTATCTTCACTTATAACAACCTGTGAGCTAAAATAGCTGTTTCATTCATTATCTGGACTAGTTTACGTTTTTAATGAAAAAAGTGGGAATAAAACAAATGAGCTTAAACAACAATAATTTCACAAGTAAACGCATTACCTCTTCATTCACCATCTGGACTAACTGAATCTTTTAATGAAAAAAAGATAGCACAAAACAAATGAGCTTCAACAACACTAATTTCTCAAGCGAATGCATTACCCAAGTCCAAAATTCTAAAATTCTCAGAGAGACTTTGCCCTACAACCTGTCAGTGCTTTGCGCTTTTGGTGTTTTAGGCCTCTCCAAGCTTCAATCTTTCTTTTTTAGTGAAATAAAAATTTCAAATGTGATGAAATATGAAAGGAATTCAGGGATAGTATTCCAGTTGCTACAGGAAAGTATGTGTGATGAGGTTTTATTGTGTTGGTATCAAGCAACATACTCCACATAGTTTTTTCAAAATCTTTCCCCTCACACCTTGTTAGTGCCACAAAATACCTACTTCTAAAAGTAAAAGACACTTTAGTTACCAAACAAACACTAGCATGAAACAGGCTCAGAACAAGCAATCTTTTTCTTTGTCAGGTCAAACTATCCAATGTGAATGGAGCAGAAATATTGTATCTATACTGGAAAGGTTCTAATGTGAAAAAAAAGATGTGTGTGCTCAAAATATCATGATGATGAAAATCTCATGTTGGGTATCAATTTGTTCCAGTCTATTAAGCACAGAAAAAAAACTTTGACTCCATCTGGATCATTCCAAGCACAGCCAAGCTGTTCTTTAAGATGTATGCTGTAATCTCCTGAACAGAGGATTTCATCATGTTTATGTACAGACAGCAACACCTCAAGGAAGGAGGCCAAACAATCAAAGAATTGTCCACAACAATACATGAAACATAAATACAGAGTTCAAGGGGACAAAAAAATTTTGAGTCAGATTGCTTCAAAGTTGTTAAACTCAAGTTCCATTACTGAAGCAATAAGTGATTTTGTGCTACATAAAGCGTAAAAAAGCATCCGCACAGAAGAAATGATGGTAGAGATTATAGTTGCTGACATGACAGTGATGTGAAGAGGCAGCCTTGGGCAGTTCAGTCTTTTGAGGATACTGATAAGCGGCTTTCAACAGCAGGGAGGATGCTCTCATTAAAATTTTTCATCCTACTTTATCAAAAACTTGAAAAAGATCATTTGCTGTTTTAATCTAAAATAATGTTTATTGTTTCCCATTAGGATTAAGGAAGTTTTTCTAATTCACTTTCTAATCACAATAAATGCCTTAAAACAGAATCACTAATACATCCAAAGGCATCAATACTGTAATGCTAGATGGAAAGGATGTTGCTTTATCTATCTAATATCTATTTATCTACATATCTCTGATACCCGTTCCCTTTGGGAACTCCCTCAAGGGGGTGGCCTTAGCAAATGAATCTCCATAACTGGTGTACTCCAGTGCCACTTCTCAGCCTTTAGTGCCGCACCCTTAACAGGCCATTGGCAGAGGGAAACTCTAATTTAGTGTTTTCTGAGGCTCCTACTAAAATTCCTACCAACTACTTCTACCTAATGTTCCTGTCAACTGTTCCACCTACTGTTTCTAACTAATGTTGCTGCTAATGCTCTTATCTACTACCACTACCTAATGTTTCTACCTAATGCTCCTGTCTAACATTTCTATATACTACTTCTAGCTATTGCT
>JAUUDW010375205.1:0-12474 GCA_032361385.1 Panulirus guttatus
AGTGAGGGAAAGGTAGAGCGACAGAAGTTGTTAGAGATGCCCTTAGCTAAAGACCAGAAAGACCTATCTGTGGATGATGAGGACAGGTTATCGCACTTCCTTTGAATAAAGGAATGCTTCGCCTCACGAATAACTCGCTTGCAGCAATTACAGGCAGTGATAAAAGCTGAATGGGAGCCAGAGGTAGGAGAGGTTTTCCAAGCCCACCTCATATTCTTTGGGAAAAATTCTATCTATCTATCTAGCTATCTGTTTATACCTCTGATGGCTGTTCCCTTCTGGAACTCCCTGAAAAGGAAGGCCATGGCAATCCAAGTCTCCATATCTAGTTTACTCCTGAAAAATTCAAGGAACAGTATCTATGAAAGATAAATTCCCCCAAAATTAGCCAACTGCCTATAAAACAATGATGACACTGATTAGTATTATCAATGGAAATATGGCATTTTGGATTTTCTAAATTCTAACTAACACAACAATAACCTGAAAATACAAAGTTACCTGATTTATAGTAAATGCTGTTCCAATTGTTTAACCTATGCAAATATCACAGAGACCCTTAACCCATTCACTGTTACAATAAAAGATGCATTTCCAAAATGCTTTGTTGAGCTATTCTCTTTTTTATTTCAAAAACTATATAAACTGAAATATGAGTGCTGAGAAAGAAAAAAATAATAAAAACTGGGATGAGTAATAAATGAGTAAGTACATTATTTTATGTACCTGATGTAAATAAATAAATTGTGCAAGCTACTAGGAAATGTAAGGCAAACATGTGAGTTGATGTTCATTTTAGTTTTAAATTTGTAAAGAACTTGTGTTACTATTTTAAGAATGTACAGTTTATCTGCATTAAATTATTTCTCTTTAATTTTGTTATTTTACAAAGTTCATCTTGATTTCACCCAAAAACCAGTTTAAGCAGGAAGAAAGTTATGTAGCTGCACTTCTTGTTCTTAGGTTCAAAGCCGATGTATTCTGATGTTTCTAAAATAAAGTCAGTTGTCACTATGCTACTCCAATAACAGTGCCTACCTCATCTTGTACACCACCATAAGGAAGTCATGAAAATATCCTGAAAACATGACACTTTCATCCTGTCTTAATAAATGGTCTTTGTCATACAGCTTGTTTTACAGATGTCTTACCTTAGCAATTGATGATAAAGTGTTTCCCCAATAATCATGATTGATGTTGAAGATATCCGATATAATGTTGTTGATGTCCCCCTGCTTGGTATTGCCATCATCCACAAGGTTACAAATGCGGCCAGTTCTCCCTTGCTGACACAACCATACAACTGCCCTAAGTAAGAATAAATAAATATATATTTTTTTCCTTTTATAGTGACCAAAATGACACTGGCAAATCATGTCCTAATTTCAAGGTCATCTCAGGTGATGAGACATAGTAAGAGAAAAAGAACAAAGAAATCAATCAGTGCTCCATAAGTGTTTGTAGAGCAGACTCTTAAAGGTAGAAAGGTTACACGAATAGAGGCAAAGACACATTGTGGATGAGAATTTCACAGCAATACTGTTTGAGGGAAGGAGGTACCACAACAGTTAGCTCTCATGGGTAAGTCTCCACACAAGCTATGAAAAGTACCTGCCAAACATGTGGCAGTGGTCCAAAACCTGGTGGCAGGGATATATGCAGAAAGTATAAGAAATATAAGATGTATGACAGTATAGAATGTTCAAGAGATGGGGTCTCATAAGTGTAAATTCCAATAGGGTAAGTATAGTTCATGATCGCAGCAGGAAAAATATTACCTGTAGAACTAAGAGAGGATAGCTACATCACAGATGACAGAAAGGGATGATTGCGTAAAGGTGAAGCCAGGAAAATCAGTGAGATGGAAGGCGTCTGATTCCACTCTTGCTAACAGGTAGGTGGATGAAGAACCATTCCATATATTTGAGCACTACTCCACACTAAGGCAAATTAAACCCCTGCAGATATAGAATAGCTGCTATCTATCTGTTTATCTAACTACATATCTGATGCCCATTCCCTCCAGGAACTCCCATCAAGAAGGCAGTCACAGTAAAAGTCTCCACTTACCACTGTCCTTACATGCCTTCCACCATTTCTCTCCCTCCAGTACTCTTCCACATATTTGTCCAGGTCAAAGGTGGTCTCTCTCTCGTATCAACCCCTTTAATCGTACTATCGTACTCTCTCCTTGTAAACTTCCCATCTTGCCTTCTTTCCACATGCCCAAGCCACCTCAAACTATTACGTTTAACCCACTCAACCACTCCACAATTCATTCCATTTGCATTCCTTATCATACCAAATCTCTCATACACCCCCTCATTTCTTTCTCCATTTCATCTAGTCATACCACATGCTCCTCCCAAATCACTCATTTCCACAGCTACACACAAGAAAAGATATTATGGCACCTATAAAGTATCCCAAGCTTTTGGGAAGCAGCCTTTGTGACGTTGATTATGTAAGCTTTCTAGTATAATGTGAAGGATATAACTATGCCTAACAAGTTTTTATCAGAGCGTTGATCTGAGGTTTAGAAATTTAAGAGGGAAAAATGAGATACAGAAAAATACAATGAGAAACTGTGTCTTAGCATTCCTGATTCCCCATTCTGCAAAGCTTCACATGTCTGAAGTAAGAGAGATATATATTCATTGGAAAACAAGTATTAGAATGGCGGGAAGGATAGGTCGAAATGAGTAAAGTGGAATCATCAGCATAAGAGCAAGGTAGGTTCAAAAAGTTAAGAAAGAAAATCAAATCATAGGAAAAAGAAAGTGGGTAGATAGAAGAGAACCCCTTCCAATCGTCTGAACCCCTTCCCTTAAGATACTGTAGTGACTCAAGGTCAACTTAATAACATCAGCAGGGACAGCTTGTGTCTTCACCTGACCTAATAATCCTTGGAAGAGTGTGTTTTGTGGCCCAACCTCACATCTGCACTGCAGTACTAATACCTCACACCTACACTTGATGTTGGCGGCAGCAGGTTAAAAGCCATCTCTATAATTACAGGTGACCTGATTCTTTCCATTTCAAAGCACCACTCTTTCAGACTTAACCTCAAGTCCACCAGCATGTAGAAAGGTCAGAAGCTTGTAACATTTGGTTCTAACATCTCTAATTCCCTTTGGGATTAGCTACTCCTCACAGGCCTGACCTCACTGCCTTTCAGATCACAGACCTTACCTCACCGCCTCTTAAATACCCGAGTATCACAGCAGCAAACCAGTCAGGCAGTTGGCTCACCAATAGCCAACAAGTGTACCATCCCGGTACCAGAAGTCTTGGTGATGTGACTCCAGACTCATGCTGCCCATAGGGTGTCTCCACCAGTAGATGTCATAACAGGACTCCTGATGCTTCATCTTGGCAGGTTTCATTGTAGTGCCCCATCTCCTATGTCCATTTTCGGCAGGACTCACATGGGACATTGCCGCCACCCATCACGAGCAGCAGCCATAACAACAAAGGACCTACAGCCACGCCCGTGGCACTCCTTCATCCCTAGCTCCTCTCCAGGAGCCTCCTGCAACCCAAGCACTATTCAGCAGTTGCCACACACTCCAGGAGCCTCCTGCTTCCCTATCTCAATTCAGTAGTCGCTGCACACTCCAGGAGCTGCAATATGGGCTACACCCACCTCCTCCTACAGGAGCTCTACATTAACTCGGCAGCCTTAGACTTCTCCCACATGGCCCTGCCTCATCTGACTCCTACTATCACCAGCATCACAGAACCCCATGCCAAGCCTTCCTCGTATTTCTCAACCTGTGACAACTGACTTCTTTCCCCTCATAATCCTGCACCTCCCGCATCCTATTGCCCTCTGTTATCTCACCTTGTATAACCATTCCAATAAAGCATAGATGTTATTGTTTAACGTGTTTCCATGTCCTCTCTCAGACATACTATTCCAATAAATTCCCAACTAGAACACTCGCTTAATACAAACCATAACCATTCTTTTCTCTTTCACTGGCAATTCAGTTTCCTCATCCCACCATTGACCTCCCTTTCTTGTATGTCAGCTTCCCACCTCTTGCATGCCACACACTTCAACCACATATGTAAGCATTTTTCCTAAAGACCTTTCATTTTCTATCACTTCCTATGCAGCACTTCACTCGATCTCTCTTGGTATTTCTGAATCAAAGGCTTCTTTCCTTAAATTCTTTTCCTTTAAACACCTCTTACAAACGTTATTTCATTTTCTCTTAAACCATTACAAACTACTGCACTCCTTTTCACTAATTATCAGAACTCCTACATGCCACCCCTCTAAGCATGTTCACATCAAACAACCACTCCTTTGCACTCCTGTGCAAATACCTGAAAGCCCTATCCACATTCACCCACATAATTTTATGTGTGTACGTTTTTCTTACAATTACTATTCCTAAGCTCCATTCCTCATCAAGCACAAAACGTGACAAGCTATTTCTATTTTCATTTACAATGGAGACCCCATGCCCCCCAATAATGCTGTCAACTGCCACATCACCCACTTCTGCATTCATATTCCCCAGCACAAAGATTCAATCCCTGAAAGCTACTCCTTGTTCGCTATTTTCACAACAAGGTTCGTAAATACTTACAATGACCTACCTCTCGTAGCCTTCTTTCACTGTAACTCACAATAATCTTGAATTCTCTTCTTTACATTCTCTTACACAATCCCACAGCTCCTCCATTAAATGAAGCACCACTCACATCTTCACTCTTCCCCTCAGACTACACCTATCTTCTAGCCCCTGCCCATTCTTAAACCATTCTACCCCTTTCCACTTGAACTTAAGTGTCACTTAGAGCTAGAATACCCAAGTTCCTTCAATCACATACAGCACCTATCTCTACCTTCTTCTCATCCATACACATTCAGACGATCCACCCTGAGCCTTGAACGACAAATTCTTGTTTGTTTCTAAATTTAGACAATCCAGCTCGACCCCAAAAGGAAAAACTCCTGTTTCTTTCTTCTGTTCCTATGTTTGGAAACTGATTTTATATGAGAGGAGGGTTTCCTGGCCCTTCACTTTCACCTGTTTGTTGGCCTTTTTCAATATGCTTGAGATATGCAGGTAGAATTCTCACTCCCCAGGAAAAAAATAATATGCTCATCTGAAATTGAATAACATTCTGGACTGACAAAAGAGAAAGGAAAATAAGCTGTCTAAAGAAAATATATGAAAGCAAGACTGTTACATGTAGAAAAACCCAAATCTAGAATGCCTGAAACCTGAACTATACTGGATTCTACAATTTCATGGCTTCTGGGATATTGGATCAGGTATGTGCTGATAAGCTACTGACACACAATAAGTCTGGTCCTAAAAAATACTTCACATGCATAATGTATATGACAATTCAAAAAGGGTAAAATTCTAACACATGGTTGCATGCTAAATGCACAAAAAAAACGAAAAATTTAGGATGCACGGAATGCCAGTGATATTTACTATGGCCAGCTACATACAATGTTTCATACTCACAATGCAAATACGAACCCCAAGAGAGTAAACTTATATATGATCATAAACTAAGTGCCTATGAAAAACAAAAAGAAAGTTAAAAGCGTAAGGAATTTGTCCAAGCTTTTGGAATGTTCACCAGAATAGCCAGTTTCTGAAACATTCTGCTTTTCAGGTTGCTGGATTTACAATTGTCTACCTGTAATAGGACCTCATGCTGTAAATTAAATAAAAAATGAAGAAAATATTTTTAAATTCATCTAATTTTTGAAAAGAGAGGTGTGGAAAAAATATTAAAATGGATGTAGATGAAAGCAAGAAGGATACAGTTGAATATGAGATCATAAAGATGCCCTATATTGGAAAAGTGAAAGACAAATGTACAGTAGCTCTAAGGTGGAATGAGCAATGACAGATTCTGACCCATGGGAGTGAGGTCTACATGTCCTTATAATTGTGTGGTGTGTGTATCTTTTGAATCCAAAGAATTATTAAATTTTTTACCTTGCAACATCAGTTACATGAACAGTATTGATGTGAAGGTTTTCATCCCAAAGCATCTTCATTGTCTCCTTAAGTTCACGGTACACTGCCCCAATCACCAAACGTGGAGCTGCAACAGAATTGTGTTAGTGAGCTTTGTTTCTGGCATATGAAAATGGAAAGGTGAATGGTTCCTTAAAGGCTATAAGTGAATTCTATAGCACCCTGCAATGAAAACCACCCAAGAATGTGAGATACAAACATAAGTACTGACTAAAATAAAACTTTTCAAGGTGCGTTAAAAACTACAGAGCAGCAACTTGGACTTTTCAGTTGGGGTTTCAAAACCAAATTACTCTTTATCCTTACTGTATTTTGTACTCACCTACTCTGAAGATCATTCAGTGAGCCACATATTGTCTCTTATCTAAAGTTCTGTAGTAAGTGGATAAAATTTATTTTGAAATGTAACTGATAAGCTTTATAACAAAATGTGTTTCTCATGCAGGGCATTACATTCCAGGCAAGATTTCCACCTGTGCTTTTCATATGCTTCGTTTCCTAATAGCAGGGGAAAGTTCCAGGTCATGGCAACAACAAAATCTATCTGTCTCTCAGTCTGTGTATAAGCCACATGCAAGCTATGTTATACTAGGCTGAGGACGTTTAACCCAAAAAAGTACGATCTATCATTTGACGATTTACATAAAGAAATACCCAATACCATCTACTTCCCACAGTACAAGTGATATCCAAGGGAAGTCTATCTATCTATCTATATCTCTGATGCATGTTCCCTCTTGGAACTTCCTCAAGAGGGTAGCAAAAGCAAGAGTCTCCATAACTAGTGAACTACTCCAGTGCTGCTTCTTAGCCTTTAGTGTCTCACCCTTAACAAGCCGCAAGCAGAGGGCAATTCTAATACAGTGTTTGCAAAGGCTCCTACCTAATGTTCTGACTGACTGCTTCTTCCTAATGCTCCTTCCTAATGTTCCTACCAGTTACGTCTATCTAATGTTTTTACCTAATGCTTCTGCCTAAATGTTCTTTAAATTTTGCCAAAAGGCAGGGCTAGTGAATAGTGTTCTCTGCAGAAAAATCTAGTTATGAAGAATGAGCTACGCGAGTTAAGTGTTGTCAAGTGTTATGTGTGACAAGGAGAGATTGTATGTTTGTGTACAGGATGCCAGTAGTCCACATGTGGGTGAGGCAGAAAGAAAAGACAGCTATCTGGGTCAGACTATTGCAACCTGACAACCAATGAAGTGTTGGTTCACTGGACAGCTATCACTAGGGAAGTCTAGTACAAAAAAAGTGTTACTGAATAATAATCTTAGTAATAATTCTAAAATAAACTTATTTATTCCCTTTATATAAGTTGTATTGTGTGGATAATTTAACTGAAACATTCATAAAAAGTTTGATACATGGTCATCCGAGAAACATTCCCTGAGACAAAATTTCCGCCCACTGTTTTAAAACTGCATGCTATTTTCAATACTCCACTCACTCCTCACTCCTTCCTCTTCCCTTGCCATGCATGGCCCACTCCTATCATTTCCACCCTTCTCTGCCCTGTGGTGCCAGCTGGGATGCCCCAAGACTTTTTGCACTGTGATGCCAGTTGGGAAATTCCAAGATGTTCGTTCACTTTAACACTCCACCACAGCAAAAAATCTATTTTTAATTTTTCTTGCTTTTGTTTGCACAAATTTAACCCCTTTATGCCTCCAGATGGATATTTAAGCGAGCTGGAGTTTCATGCCTCTATTTCAAGGCCATGCACCAAGCCTGGTCGATAGTGGCATTGTGCAATACTTTTTTCCCCACAGTCAATCACCCTCCAGCCATACCAATGAAAGCACAAATGAGTGAATTTTCTTGGAAAGAAAATAAGCAGCTTTTAGGAGACCAAGTGCAAGGTGACCCTCAATTATCTGATGATGATGATCCGTCTTCAGATCATGTGAAGGATGATTTTATGGACAATGACTTTCAGCATCAAAAGTTGTCCAAAATAAGGTAGGAAAATGTTTCCAAGCTAGAGTGGAAGTAATGCTGACTGCACCTGCCTAACCTTGATTGGTGTGGCTGGCAATTTTACATATTTTTGTAGTTTTGCAGTTAAAAAAAACATATCAATGAATGATGTTGATTAAAGCACAAAAAGATTTATTTCTCAAGATAAAAATAATATAGTCCATAAACAACACTTAGGTGTAAAATAAATGATAAAGCATGCTGAGGCAACTCGACATTTAGGCCTTACACTCTCACTTTCTAGCACACTATACTGAAACATTTACAAAATTACTTTACATTATTACACAGAAAGTAGTTGACAAAAAGCAATTCTGAAGAAATTCATTTTTCACTGTTATATGAGTATCTTTCAAATTATAGTTAAATCAATTTTTTTAACAAACTGAAAAATGTAATTTTGAGAGTTGGAAGGGATAACTTAGTGGGACATTAAGGAGTGAATTCTATAAAAGTATAATATGTTTTCGAGACTTTTTCTCATTTATTAAGCATACAGTGGCTGCCAGGTTTACTGGTAGCTGCAGTTTCAAGGTTAACCACTTTGTTGGTTTTATGCCATTTAGGTGCCATTACTAGCTGATACCAGGTGATAATTCATATGAAGTATAACATAAGCAAATCTATCATCTTTCTTAAAAAACATTAGACATAACTTTAATGTCTTGGGAAAACATCAGATATATGTATTACAGATGCATGCACTTACTGCTTTTAAAGAAAACAAAGACCAATGAAAAAGGAATATATACTTACTAAGGCCAGTCTTGTCTGATAATCCATAAACTATGGCAGGTCGCACAATAATCCAATTCAGGTCTGGAGTACTCTTTATCTCCTTTTCTACTTGATATTTGCACTTAGATGTCACAGTCCAAGGGTTGCAGTCATCACTCTCTTTGTGTGGCATCTAGAAAGACAAACATGGTAATGGAGGAAAAGTAAAGTAAACTATGGGATGTCCTTATCACATTCACTTTACAGAAACACTGTATATGGACCAGGGTAAACCTAAACCATTGTGTAATGTCCCCTCATATATATATATATACATATTGCAAGGAGTCACAGTGATGCATGTGATCCACAGCAAAATGAAACACAGTAAGTTCCCAAGTGCACTTTTGTGTAATGATCACATCATCAGGGGAGATACAAGGATGAGATGTAGAACAGTCAGTTGATATACAAGGACGAGACGTAGCAAAGACGCCATTGGTAAACAAGCGTCATCAGATGGTGGCGTTCAAGTTGATGTGATCGGGTCTGGCAATATGTCTGTCATAAAATTTATTACTAGGACAAGAAAGGAAACTGTTTACAAATTTTGCCAACAATAAAGTTATCCAATTTGTATAGACCTTCACTAATATTAATGTTACAATTCTTTGGGTATTCAATGATGGAAGATTCAATGATATTTCTTGTGATAAAGGAGTTAGAGTTAGCAACTGAGATGGCATTACTCGAGTCATTACAGTGATCATAATTCTTAACATGTCTGAACAAGGCATTTGACTCTTGTCCTGTTCTTGCACTGTATCTATGTTGTTTAACAGAAAGATCCATACCAGTCCGCTCAACCGAAAACATATCACAGTTTTTACATATAATTCTGTAGACACATCCTGCAGAACTTTCAGGAGGGTTCCTGATTAAGACATGCTTTATAGTATCGTTGCTGAAGGCAACTTTTACATTAAAGGATTTAAGCAACATGGAAAGCAAAGTGAAATTACAACTAAAAATGAAAACTAAAAGGTTTTTGGTGTCAAGGGGAGGTTTTGGTTTAACTCTATAAATTGATTTCTTTGCCAACTAAAGGGATTTAGCAATGAAAGATCTAGGATACTTTAAATTGGATCCAATCGAATATATTTTGTCAAACTCATCACCAATAAACTCTGGACTGCATATATGTAATGCTCTAAGAAACATGGAATGGAATGATGATAATTTGACTCTGTCATGTTGTGGTGAGTAATAACCGATATATTGAGCATACATTGGTAGATTTTCTGTATATGCTAAACTTGACATGTTTCCATCCCTATGGATCATGCAGTCTAAAGATGGTGACATACCATTATTTTCCATTTCTACAGTAAAGTTGATGGAAGGTATTAAATTGTTAGGTAAAGAGAGGAAAATTTGTAGACTTTCATTTGTTGGCCAAAGAACATCACCTGCATACCTAAACCAAGTTGCATTAGAGGGTAAGATATCCTTTAGTAATTTAGTTTCAAAAATTCCATGTAAAGATTACTTAATACTAGTGAAAGAGGGTTACCCATTGCCAAGCCAAACTTCTGAGCATAATATTCTCCATTGAATTGAAATACATAGTCATTTACACACAGTTTCATCAATTCAATAATAACAGACTTTGAAAAAGGTAAATGATTTTTATCCAAAACATCAGCTAAATATTCTAAGAGGTCATCAACTGGAACTTTTGTGAATAGAGATGAAACATTAAAACTAACCAGTTTGAAATCAAAATCAGCATTGATATCATTAAGTTTATTTACTAGATCTACATTATTCTTGATATGAGAAGTAGATATCTTGCCCACTAATGGGCTTAGTCAAGAAACTAGCCACTTTGACAGTTCATATGTGATGGAGCCCACTGAACTCAATATGGGTCTTGCTGGAAAATTTGATTTATGTGTTTTGATAAGTCCATGCATATATGGCAATGAATGGGACAGACATGAAAAACTTTTGATGAGAGAATCATTACCTTTCAATAACCTCTTCAGTTCTTTATTGAAATTGGAATTAACTGCTACTAGGGGATTCTTAGTGAGTTTAATGCATGATGTATCCTTACCTAATATATCATTAAGTTTGGATAGATAATTACTTTTGTTCGTAATCACAATTCTATAAGCCTTACCTGCTTTAGTAATATGTATACTATCATCTTTTCTCAAGTCATTAATAGCTTGTAAACTTTTAGGGAAATTAGGATTCACTGGCTTTGACAGATCGCCATATACTAAGCCCTTACAGATGGTGATGTTATCATTAGAAAATATATATTTTCTTTTCTAATTTAAAAAAAGGACATTGTAATATCCACAAACTTGGCTTCCTTATTAGAGCAGAACACACTTATTCCATAGCCTAGAACATGCAAAGAATTCTTGTCTAGTTGTTTAATGGATATGTTTTTCAGAAAGGAAGGGTTTGTATTTCTTATCCATATCCATTCAACGTTTTCGATGAGATGGTCTAACTTACATTTCAGTTTTCTTTTAAATCTATTCTTTTCACTTCCTAAACTATTAGAGCAGTATTCCAACATACAGTTCTTCCATTGTGTCTGTATAGCCATTTAAAAGGCACGTTTCTTCTCTTTTGAATTCCGAAAGCCCTCCTCCATTTCAACCATCTTTAATTCGATGTGTTTTCTCAGAAAGCTATTTTGAATATCATCAAATGGTCGATCAGACATATGCAACAATTTTGGGGTAGGATAGATCTTAGCATCACATGTACGTCAAGGCATCTCCTATGGAATCCATATCGTAACTTCAGATTATGGGCCAAAATTAACGATTTGGAAAAAAAAGAAACGAAGGGGAAAAGTCCAGGAGAGATTGTAGAAAAGTAGTAGAACAACCGTGTGGTATCCGTGTTTAAAAAAAAAAAAACACACAACTGAGTGCGTGATTTAGTAAATTCCTTCTGATCCACGAAGAAATGATACACGATAAGTTCCCACGTGCACTTTCGTGTAATGAACACATCATCCGTGGAGATACGAGAGAGAGAAATATCCCAGTTAGTTGGTACACAAGACGTAGCTACGACACAATTTTGATAGACATTGGCTTCCCGGAAGAAGTTCGGATGCGTTCCAACTTGAAAAAAGGCATATCATAATATTTATTTTGTGGACAAAACGATTTTTTTTCAAATTTTATCTACATTAAAGCTATCCAATTCGTATACACCTTCACTAATATTAATGTTACCATTTTTTGTGGATTCTATGATAGAGGATTTTTATTATGTGAAAAAATATACTTCTTTACAAATCTTATTTACAAATGAGTTTTCCAGTTTGTATAGACCTTCAATAACATTAATGTTTCAATACTTTGTGCATTTGATAATAGAAGATTCAATGATATATCTCGTGATAAAGGAGATAGAATTTATGATTGAGATGGCATTAATACTATGAATACAATGATCATTATCTTTAGCATGATTAAACAGACATTTTATTCTTGTCGTGTTCTTATATTATATCTATGTTCCTTAAGTGTAACAAATAGATCCTTACCAGTCTGCCCAACATAAAGATTTTCACAGTTTCCACATGGTACTTTGTAAACACTTCCTGCAGAACTTTCACATGACTTACTGCTTAAGATATTATTTACAGTATTGTTGTTGCTGAAGGCAACATTTACATTAAAGGATTTCAGGAATATACTAAGAAATGCAATGTTATTACTAA